>LKNJ01000961.1:29508-114542 GCA_002120245.1 Maccullochella peelii
ACCACCACACCCACACCCACACCCACACACACACACACACACACACACTGTATTGAATACAAAAGTTCAAAAGTGCTCAAAAGACAAAATCTCAGCTTTCCAATATAGTAACGCTTTTGGAATTTCTATGAAGGACAAAAAGGTTGAATATCTTGTAAACAATTTGATACTGCTGGCAAAATATTATGTACACAAATGTAGATCTCCTCCTGTTTTTGAAGCATTTAAAAAACGAATTGCCAATCTTTTATAAAACCGTGGAGACATAGGCTACTAATAGTAACAATTAATTAAAACTACTTGACTCCCTAGAATTGTATTTTAAGTAATTCTTTCTCTCGCACTTTTATAAGACACCTTACACATGATTTATTTTTTATTATTTTACTTCGTAATTTAAATGATTTGCTTTATTGCAGTATTTGCAGCAGTCATGTTCTCAGTTGTATTGTAATTAACTAATGCCATGTTCTACAGATATGGAAAGTCGATTAGGACATTATAGGAGACAAATAATGACCTCATTGGCTTTCCATATACACTTAGCAATAATAATCAAGACTAATATCCCTATTATTTGTTGTTATTCTGGGTACACTTATGACAGCCCAACCCCATTGTCAAGGCAGACATAAAACCATGGTCAAAAATGTATGAACAGTTACGATTTCTAATATTTTGTACATCTCATATGTAAATGAAGGTGGACAAAACATTCACAAAGAATGTATTTATGATAACTGAGTGACATTTGTAGGAACACATACATCTAATAATAAAGATAATCATTATTAATTGCATTTTGAAATTGCAAGATGTGTCTTTTTGTAAAGTTATTTGAATTGAATAACTTGCTTGGTAATTGTAAAAATGTAAAAGTAGTAAGTAAGCTCTCCCCTCATCCGATAAGTCCTACTAATTGAGGAACACTCGAGCAAATAACCGCAAAATCCATTGCATTTGGGCATAACTAATTAGGCTTTTCTTTTGACATGTGAAAGCGGAAGGCAATGGTTTCTATTGTAGCTGCAGTGATGCTGGTCAGATTCCTAAACAAGTAACGGAACCGGGGCAGTGCCGGTTGCCAGAAACTTGTTTTCTCGAAACCTGTTAAGATATCCCTAAGTGTTATAATTGTAAAAGATGCTTCCCTGGGTCTAGTGTTTGAGAAGATGAAGAGTAGTCCTTGACTTGCTGACTAAACTTTATTTCACTGTGCGTCATGATTTCCAAACACAGGCCGCCGCCAAGTGACAGAGGAAAAGTTGTAGACCGTTATTGCCGTTGAAACTAACTGGAGTTGAATGGAGACGGAGTAACACTTTAATGAGGAGATGAATTTCGGCGTCCCCGCTAATTCGCTGTTGCTTTTCCGTGCTTGCGACGAGGGGGACTATGAAACCGCCCGAGGGATCCTGGAGCCCGGAGCCCCCAAAGAGTCCGGGCGGCAGAGCAGGCTGCGGTCAGAAGCTGGGTCGGAGTGCAACACCGCGGACATGTTGTCTCTGGTACCGGTTGACTGTACGGACGAAGAGGGGAACACCGCCCTGCAGTTTGCGTCGGCCAGCGGTCACGAGAATCTGGTCCGGTTTTTGCTACGAAAGGGGGCCTCGGTGGACAGCCGCAACAACTACGGCTGGACCCCGCTGATGCAGGCTGCTAGGTGTGGCTGCATCTTGAGCTCATTGCACTATGCTCTAATGAATGAAGAGAATGATACACCAAACTCCATTCAAAAATCTGGCTATTTTACTTGTCACTCAATGCCGGTGATGAATTACTTCACGATACAGTGTAGTGAATTGTCAGAATGCACTCTACAATTCGTCGAACAGAAAATCAAATTTTAGTGAAAAATTTGTTTGTTTGCTTGTTTTTACCACGAACCTTTTCTAACATAACACACTGGCAGTCTTTTACTGGCAGTGGACATCGTGAGACGATTAAAAAAAAAAAGTTACGGGAACATTTGTTAAGCATTTGCCAGATTCTTCCATGGAGTTTGGTCGAGCAGCATGCATGTATTAACATTATGTTTTAATAATGAAATCCTATTTCTCAGCTTCATGGTTTCAACAAAGGGCATATAAATGTTGATTTAATCAAAAGATTGTAACAGTCAGTGCCACGAAACTTTGACAAACCTTTGAGAAATCATTAATCTGGAGTTCAACTTGAATGATTTTATGCTTTTCTCTTAGTATGCAGTTTATGTGTCTGTCCTAATCCAGAGCACAATTAAGATTTCCATTATAGTGCTTAATGTATACAAGTGCACAAGCAGGGCATGCCATACAGTAAAGAACTCTCTGAGCGTTGATTCAGCTTAGAGACCAGTACCTTTATGCATTTGGTACATGTCTGATGAACTGTCTTAAATTGGGTAAACATAGATACTTAAGTCCCACTCTATCTCTTTGTGTCTGTAATTCTTGACCCAGGTTTGGTCACCTGACTGTCGCCCACATCTTGCTGGAGAACGGGGCAGAGATTAATGGACGGAACAGGCTAGGTGCGAGTGTCCTGACCATGGCGGCCCGTGGGGGACACACTCATGTAGTCAAGCTACTCCTGGAGAGCGGGGCCTACGTTGATGACTATGATCATCTGGCTGTTGCTGCGGAGGCAGTATCAAACGGCAACAACAATAACAGCTGCAGGTTTGAGCTGTTTTTTAAGACTGGCTTTAAGCATAGCCTATACCAAAACTCAGTTTAAATATCCTCTGAATAACTTTATATTTAGTATACAACTGTTGTTAATCCTTGTATGGGAAACCGGTGTGGCTCTGTCCCCCTTTTTCCACAGCACGGCTGGTTTTGGAGGTGGTGAAGGCTGTCCAGGAGGAGGCGGCGGCGGCGGCAGAGAATTCATGGACATCACAGCCCTGATGGTGGCATCTCAGCATGGCCATGAGGCCGCGGTGCGCCTGCTTCTAGAGTGGGGCTCTGATGTCAACTTTTCCCAGAAGACCACTGGCTGGGGACCACTGATGGTGGCCACCCTCAGTGGGAAGGTGGGGGTTAATGGATGGAGGGATGGTAGATAGATAAACAAGATGGACGGATAATACATTTTGGGTATTGTGGGTATCAGTTGGGTATGGCCTTTTATAGCATGTGCCACTTAAAATGTATTTACATCTTGATACATGTGAGTTTGCTTAAAACACAGTCGCAGCACAAATGCATATGGAGTTATAACCGATAGAAAAACAGAGTCTTGATTGTTTTGAGTTACTGGAGCAGCTGACAAATAAAGTTGTGTGTGTTCTGAAGGTGGCTGTGGCTCAGCAGCTGGTGGAGCGTGGAGCTGACCCAGACCGAGTCAACGTTCTGTCCAAGACAGCCTTTGAACTAGCCATGCAGCTTAAACAGAGAGACATCAAGGCCTATCTGGACTCCATCACCACTGTCCGACCCCAGACAGGTAAGGCCTCCCTCTCTGGCACGGTGATAATAAAGTACAGTATTGACAAAGCATGTTGTACAAGGTTTGCAACGTAAGTGTATTAATTTAGAATGTAAGAAAAAGGACAACAAATGGTTTGCACATTACTACACTATAAACATCCTACTGTTAATGCATTATTATACTAAGATACTATAATGAAAGAGAAACAGATTGTTGCAAATCGAAGAATAAAGTTTATATATATATATGATAAGATATAGTTTAACAATCAAATGTAAGGGTAATAATGATGTGAAGGGTAGATGTAAAGAGAGATGAAATAAAAATCAAACAGATTGTTAGAAGAGTAAGTGAGAGTGGTCTGAGAGTGTGTTGAATTCTTGGTGTATTTGGGTTTTATTTTGGCAAAGAACATGTTTTTTTAATGTCTTTTTACAGTTTAACAGGGAGTGTTGATCTGCCTCTACCTTGTTGGCAGAAATTACCATCTATCTCTCGAGTCCAACTGTCTTGCGCTGCCGTTAACACTGACGTGAGAGTGAAACCAGCAGTGTTAGACTTCAGCCTCTTTGATGTTTGATTGCTCTTCTCACCAGTAGTTCAGGTTTTAGCTCAGTTCTCCTGCATGACACTCTTTTAAAAGCTCTCACTGGGGCATTATTATTAACAAACTCTGTGACCAGAGCCAAGGGCATAATCTCCACTGGAGATGGAGGGCGTGTCTCCCTCACTTTTCAAAATCCCATTTCTCTCCCCCTCACTTTGTTTGTATCAGGTTGATACAGGTCTTACTTAAGTCCCTGAATGTTCTCACACTGTCCAGCCACCCTAGTCCAAATGCGATAAGATCAATGAACTTAAGGAGCAGCAGCGAGTGCTTTATTTTTTTTGCAATTTTTTGCTATCAGTCTGGTTGACTTTCCGGACTAGTGTTCCAGTTACATCAGTATGTTTTTAATGGATCCTACTGATGACTTCTTCTTTCTTTTCTCTGTGTTCAAGTACACTCTTATTTGTGTGAGTGGTGAACTCTGCAGTGGTTAGTATTTTTTTACATAACCCCACCACGCTAACAGATGATGCTGAGCTATGTGGAGTCTGGCCAAGTAGGACTGTTGTTTCAGGGTATATGAGAACGCTCTTCTGTTCTCAGTCTTGCTCGTTTCTTCACAGACGATGAGAGAAGACGACCAGATGTGTTCAGTGCCCTCAAGTTGGGTGAGTTTAATCGAACACTTAAAGATGTACCAAAACTACACATCAATTGTCTTTTGGTTGTAGGATTAACATGTGATTCCATTGCGAAAAACACACTAAAGTCCATATATCTGCGTATTTATGTATGCATATATGTGTGTGTGTGTGTGTCGTGACTCAGGAAATTCCCAGCTAGTCAAAGAGATCTTGGAGGAGGATCCCACTCAGGTGAATTCATCCAATCAGGAGGGAGCATCACCTCTCATGATGGCAGCAGTGAGCGGTCAGTTGGAAGTTGTGCAGCTGATGGTGGAGAAGAATGCCGACATAGACAAACAAGATGGTGTCCATGGGTGGACCGCTTTAATGCAGGCCACCTATCATGGGTAAGAAGGAGCTGCTGGTTTATTATGGGAACGTTGTTGCTTTAATGAATCTTCATTTCAGTCCTCAAATCAATAAAAACAGGACATCTGCTGGGATAAGCCATTTGATAATGTACTGATGTACATACACCATGTATGCTGACATTGTCATCAATCATTTCCCACTCTTTCTTTTCTTTTCTCTCTGTCCATCCTTCTTCCAGTAATAAAGACATTGTCAAGTACCTGTTGAGTCAAGGGGCTGATGTCAACCTTCGAGCTAAGAATGGATACACAGCCTTTGATTTGGTCATGTTGCTGAATGACCCAGGTACCCCCACCATCATCACAGCCCTTTGGGAAAATGTGCTCAGACAGAACAAAGAATTCCTTCCTAATATACTGTAATAAATAGCCGGATTAATAAAGTCAACCTGTCAAGTTAAGGAGTCATCATAAGACTTTGACCTAGGATAGAGGGTAGAGGTACTGATTTTTTTAATATGAACCAATAACAGTTCAGAAGCATAATTGTCCAAAATGTGCATAAACTTACATATTCTGGAATGAAATCCTTTAGATGTTACATTGGATATAAATCTTTGAGCTGACACTTGTTTGTTTTTGTAGGGTTCTATAATAGGAAGTGATTATCTTGGTTTTTGGACTGTTGGTTGGACAAAACAAGCAATTTGAATATGTCAATTTGAGCTATGGAAAATTGTGAGGGGCATTTTTCACTATTTTCAGACATTTTACAAACCGAAAGATTAGTCCATTAATTGAGAAAGTAATCGATAGATTAATTAATAATGAAAATGAAACTTTCCACAATCATAAGTCATTACCTAAGTGGCATCTTATTGTAAAAGGATAATGTTAGGAAAGATGTCTGCAAACAAGAAGACAGCTAGAAAGCTAAAATCATATTCTAATGACGTTTTGACTAATTGGCCTTTTATGTCTTCACACCAAATGGACAACAACACTTGATACACAAGCCCATGCCAGGTAGTTTCCATGATGCTTGTTAACCCTTTCACCCAGTGAATCCTTATTTATTTTCTCTGTGTCTACTTTGAATTTTCTCAGACACTGAGTTGGTGCGTCTGTTAGCATCAGTGTGTATGCAAGTAGACAAGGACAAGTCCAAACACCGTGGCAGAGCCTTAATGACTCGCTCCAAAAGCCGACAGTCCCTCAACAATGTCCCTGTGCCGCCCGACGACAAGGGAGGCCTTAAGGTAAAGGAGGAGTCAAGTCCTGTTACTTTAACATTCTGTTAAACAGTATATTACTACATGCTGTAGGTATGAATAAAACTCCATAGCATGTAGTGCTGATCAATTTTTTACTAAAATGTAATTTAAAAATCACATTTTATCTATGATGTAGTAATAATGACTGGTTAATATGAAAAGTTAATCTATCTCCATAACTCTAACCCATCATGACACTTACATGTTTGACTCCACCCCCTTCCAGTCCTGGTGGAGTCGGATGTCAAATCGGTTCCGGCGGCTTAAGTTGACTCACACCCTGAGGCACGGCCTGTCATCCAACCGCCTGGCTCCGTTTCCAGACGATGCTGAAACGTCATTGGATGCCACCATGAAGGCAAATAGGAAGTCTGCTGCCGTGTCTAATGGGGCGCTGGCACCAGCTCCTTCCCTGGGAGGGAATGACATCAGCACTGCCTGGGCAGTCAAGAGCAAAGACACTGGTGAGACACAGTGATAACATTAATTCATCATCCTCATTTTAGAGCATAATTACTGCAGTCTGTAACACATCAGATGTTTAGCTTAAAGGACAGTACTCCATAAGTGATAAATGATGCTGCTTTTGATTGTTGGCCGTATTGTTCAGACACTGGTGCGGTGCTTGAATTCAGAAAGATGTCATGCAGAAGTTGTATGTTATAAGATGTGGTGGGGGGATTGTGTAAATGTGACTTGTGCTCCTTTTTCAGGTCTTTGCAGGACATCCTCAGAAAAGGAGGACTTTCTAATAAGTACAATGGTAGGAGTGTTTGATTTGATGTAAACTATGTTTCATTGTACATTTCTTCAAGCTTGGGCAGTGTTGGGATTAGAATAAGTTACCTTACAGGATGTTAGAAGTGAATCATGCTTGGCTGAAACAACCTGTTGCAAAGTGATTCTTCTTTTGCCCTGGGTTTTTATGTTTATGTAATAACCTTTTATTTATGTATAACTTATACTGTACAGGGATAGACGCTAACATTTTCAAGCACTGGCCCCCACGAGCCACCAAGGCCCTAAATTTGGTGGCCAAAGTACATTTTTGGTGGCCCAAATGTAAAGTTATGTAAAAACAATACAGAAAACGTAACTTAACACAGCCTTCCTTAACTGTGACACTTCAATAAATGAATAAACAGAATGAAAATCTATTTTTATAATAATTTATTTAAATTGAAAACTTTGTGGAACTGTAACGTTACTTTGGCAAAGGGAAAGTATATCCAGTATAGGGATAAAACTTGGTGGCCACAGGGGGCCTCCTACATGGAGTATTTGGTGGCCACAAAGTAACTCGAACTCTGCTGTATAAAGAAGGTTTATGGTTATTATTAGTAATTATACTATGTTTTCCATCCCCTCTAGCTCCGAAGTGGTGCGCCCTTGACACGGCTGCCCAATGACAAGCTAAAAGCGGTGATTCCTCCCTTCCTGCCTCCATCCAACTTTGAACCGTGGAACTCGGACCGCTCGCGCCTCCTCAGGGAGGGAAAGAGTGAAGCACCCCGCCTGCCCATGCCACCCCAGAGGAAGCTGAACAGCAGTGGAAACTCAGATATTGTGAGTGTTTATGGGTGAGAGGGAGAGAGTTAGTTTGTGTTTGGGGGTGGTGCTGGTAAAACCTGTTTGTATGTTTGTCATCATTCATACGTCTTTTGCTGTCTTCTTCTCTCTCCTTTTTTATGTCAGACATCTATCAGTCGTGTGGTTAGCAGGTCCATTAAGTTTCCCAGCATCCCCAAGGGGCCCGCCTCCTCTTCTCCTTCAAACTCGGGTCACTACCACTCCCCCCACTCCTCAGGAGGCTCCAATGGAGTGGCAGGGATCAACCGGGACTCTCACAACCGTTCAGGTTTATACAAACACAGACAAATACGAACAAACCTTGACACAATGGTTACATTAGCAACCAGTTTACATTCTCTTAACTCTTTCTTCCACCAGGGGGCAGTGCAGACAACGTTCTCTCCCAGATAGCAGCCCAAAGGAAGCGAGCAGCAGGCCTGATAGATGTGAAGGCCCCTGCTCCAGAGAAACAGCACAACCAGACACAGAGCCAACCTTCACTGCCACCCTCAGCACCCAGCCTGCCGTTGCCTGATATTAGCCTTCCTGACATCCACTCCCACTCCAGCCTGGTCGCTTCTGACATCCACTCGAGAAGGGTCTGTGTTTGGTTTCCTATCTGTTATTACTTTGGTAACTGTGTAAAGCAGGCAACTAAAGGAAGTGCCTTCTGTCATGTCAGTGAACTGGTGCTACTGTCCACCCTTGTTCCTCTGTAGAAAATGGAGTTGAAGAAGAGACCTCAGTCAGGGAATTCCTCCACCTCCAAGAGCACGTCGCCCACCCTGACTCCGTCTCCTTCCCCAACGCCCAAGCCTCCTACTGGGCCGGGAGACTCTCTGTCCTCAGCCTCTTCCCATCCTCGCTCCAAGAGCAGTGGTGGCTCCAGCAGTGGAACCATAACTGATGAAGGTGCTACCACGTTGAATTCAGCATTCTTCTGTATGCCACAATTTTTTGCCACAACACAAGCATTAATTCCACATTTATTCATCAATTAGACCAGTTCTGTAAATGTTTGAGAGAAAGCAGGAAAACAATATTCATAAATTTGCTCAGTTATTAATAGTGATTATTAGTAATGCAGTTATTGGTGTTGACAACTGATTCTTGATAACTTGCTTTGATGATTTCAATTGTTACTCATTTATAACTTTGCAGCTCTTTGTAGTGTCATACTAGCAATTAGCCAGTGTGCTCAGTTACCACAGTGTAAAATATATTCTAACTTGTTTTGACTCTATATTTGTCTTTTGATGCCACTTTGGGGTTATTAGTTTTTTGATTATTATTAAAATTCCCTTGTAAAGCCACATGTGTATCCATTCATATCTAAATCTGTATTCATTGTCAAAAGACAAAATATTGACATGCAATGTTTTTAGCCATATAGCCTCAGCTCTACCATACACACAGCCTGAAATGGTCTTATATGTCACTTTTCCTTCGATGATACTACATGTTGTTTTTGTGTTTTTCAGATGAGCTGTCTAGTATATTGAAGAAACTGTCCCTCGAGAAATACCAGCCCATATTTGAGGAACAGGAGGTATTCTATCTTTTATGTCTTTTTAGGGGAATTCCAAAACCTTTTCCTTCAAATACAAAATCGTTTTTTCCTTTGTTTCAATATGAGTTCTCAACGTGAAGGAAACTACTTTGCATCCCTGAACTGCAGTGCCTGAAAGGACTGTACCGTTCTGTGCTTGTATTAAACATAGAAAATTGCATTAGTTTAGTTTATTGCACACATTTCATAGAGTATTTTCATTAGTGGTTCTCTTTTCCTCTTCTTCTAGGTGGACATGGAGGCATTCCTGACTCTAACAGATGGAGACCTGAAGGAGCTGGGCATTAAAACGGATGGACCCAGACAACAGATCTTGGCTGCCATATCAGAGCTCAATGCTGGAAAGGTACATTTGGATCATGAACATATATTATGCATCTTGAAGGAAACTTCTAGTGGTGTGTTTCCAGGGATCTCTGGGCTTAAGTTATATTTTTTTCCACAGTATAACCCAACATTATGTCGTGATACACTGTTAACATTGTGAGCCAGCAGAGATAAGTAGAATTACTTTGAACAAGGATGGAAAATGTTGAAAGGAACAACCTACAGTGGATACCAGAGGGACATGATATGTGAAAGTATAGCATCATCTCTGCCTGAAAATGTTAACTGGTTTATAATGACCGTTGTTGGCTGTCATCAGGGCAGAGAAAGGCAGATCCTTCAAGAGACCATCCACAACTTCCAGTCTTCCTTTGGTAGCAGCGCCAGCAACCCAAGGCAACAAGGTGAACCACGCTGTGAGTGTCAAAGGTTAAAAGTGAGCTATGAAATCTGGTGGACAAATTTTTTTTTCTCTCTCTCTCTCTCTCTCCACCTTTCTTCATCAGCACCAACAGGCTGGATGAGACACCAGGTTCGTTCCTCCAACAAAAGGTAACCCAGCAGCCCTGATGCCCACCAGGAAGGACACCAAAGGTACTTAAAATAAGAGTAAACTGCTGCTGATAAAACGACCAACCAGGCCCTGATAAACTTCTTTATATGTCTTTATAGGAGCCTCCAGGACCAAACTGCCTTAAAGTATTCCTCATGGATCCTAAAGCAGGGGAGGTGTGACAGGGCTGGCTGAGTCCTGTGCCCTGCTGCGATTTGACAAAGCATGTGATGTGTGGGAAATTCAAACTTTTTTTTTTGCCATAGTGATACGGTTGCCACATCTACTGCTAATGCAGCACGTGAGTTACACAGGGAGGTTAGAGAGCAGAGAGTTCTGGAAGACAAGAAGATCAAACGCACAGCAGAGGGAGAGTGAACGTGAGCCAAGAGAGATTTTTTATTTTATCTGAACAAATGTGAGAGATAGAGCATATGTATTATAAAGTCGAGAGAGAGATTATGAGTGTAACAATAAAATAGCAAAAAACAGGTATTAGCCAGTAATACTGTGATTGAGACTTTAAAGCAGTAGTAGTGACTAAAAAGGTGAACTGATGAGGAAAACAAATGGTCAGAGAAAGGGATATTAGCCAAGCTATTTTTTCACCCAGTCTATTGGACTGCTTTTACTAGTGTGTTATGTCTTTGGTTTATGAGCCACTATGTAAACAGATGATTTTTAGTCAAAACTGTGCTGCCATGAATAAATAAACATTATGATGATGCAATAACTATGTGTTTTTCTTTTTCTTTTTTTGCCGTTTAAGATCTTATTGGACTTGAGATGAGGAGACATTGGCAAAAACATTTTGGCAGCATTTATGAGCGGTATAAATTTAGTTTGAAAGAGGTGCATTGAGCAATAGTTTCCACTGAGCCTGTTCTATGTTGTTGCATCTGGCTCCACCATTAAACAGTCGGTCCTCATGCAGACAGATGGAGCCCTATATCATTCCTAAATATCAGGTACTTAATAATCCATGTCTTAAATCTAAACGATGGGCTGGTTGCAATGTTCAGATGGGTCAGTGAGATGAGATGACTGATAGCACATCCTGTTTAGTCATGTACTGTGTCGGGGAAACATGAATAAACACTGTACGCTTCAAAAAGGAACCTGGATGATGAATTGAGTCACTAAACACTGAAATAAAATCCAAAATTAAACGCAGCAAAATGAAATGACTATTTAACTTTTTAATGAAGAAATATTATGTTGTTCTCTTACAAATAAAAAGTTGAATTCATCTGCAATAAAACTCAACCTTACTCATTTCAGCACATTTGAGCGTTTTGCTGCTACAGCCTTACCTGGTCTGGTATGACCAGTAGTTTATGGGGGCTAATGTTAGCTAATGCTAGCAAACTTAAGATGGATTTCACTGTGTCACTGACATTACTGAGTCAGTTTGCCGACTTGTTGACTTCTCTACCTATGCTACTGTAAAACAACATTTTAGCATTTAGCATTATGCTGTAATTACCACCTGTAGCCACAGTGGCTGCAGTAGAGCAAAAGTTACATTGGCTTGTTTAAAACCCCCATGTGTGTAGCTGTTTAAGTCATAATTAGCAGCCAAGGAGGTGTAAAGGCCTTGTCTAGGAGCTCAAAAGAGGTTTTCTACAACTGAAACTCAAAGATCCCCTCCAGCCATGTTTAAGACATATAAAACTACTGTGCTTTGAATAATTATTTGTGTCTAATATGGTTTTAGTATTAGTTAAAATTGTTGAGCCTCCTTCTCCTTCATTGAAAAATCCCTAATCTTTAAATACGCAAATATTTTTGATTTCAAAAGTTTAACTCCCGGACACAAGATGTCTCCTACTTCCCAGAAAAATCTGTTTTCAGTGCGTCTGCATCGGAGGTTTCAAGTTTCCATATCACATATTGGACCACTATTGGCTTCCAAACTTTTATGATGTCACAAAGTCCTGCTCGTACTTTGTGACATCATAACTTCACGAGTCGTGAGTGTGTTGAACTGAAAACAGCCTTCTTGTCTCCAACTCTGCACATACATCATTTTGCACAGTGAAGCTCAAACATTTAAGTGAAGTAACAACCAGCAAAACACATTGCGTGGAGGGGGGCTTAAAAGAAGTACATGTTTAGTATTTACACCATTGTCAATGTTGGCTGTAGTGTTTTTGAAGCTTATTGTCACCATATGAGGTGGATCAGCTGAAAAATGTGTTGGTTTTAAAATGACAAGTGCTTTAAAAACCACTTTCAAGTTCAGAAACACAGGCCCTCCCCAAACATGACCAAATAGCAACACACTGGCGTTGTTGAAATCATTATTGATGACCTGGATATAGACTGGCCCGACAGGCAGGCGACAGGGTTCCTGTAGAGTTTAATGAAAAGCATCACTCAGTGGAGGAAAGCTTTCCTCTCCAGGGCTGTGGCAGATTGAGCGCTCAGATGTACAGTCATATTGTGAGCTGTGAGGAAACCGTAGGAGAGAGAAATACATTTGGAATATATTAACATCGCTGTGGCATGTGGGCAGCAAATGGAGTGACTCATTCAATTTCCTCCCAATTGATTTTACTCGCATACGGTTTTGATTGGATAGAATAACATTTAATAATATTGTTTGTAACTGTCAACACAGTAGTCATGCAGTAGTGAGAAACAATGGACATAGGTCATAGAGGTCACAAAATCACTGATGTAGATAGTGACTCAGAAAGATGATTTGTTTAATGAATAAATTCATTTATTTCAAACTGACTGTTTTCAGCTGCCCCTGCTACTGGTGAGACAGCCTTAGCCAAGATGTCTGCCTCATTGGCTGAAAGCGGTCTCCTGTCTGTGGTAAAATGGGCCGACTGAAGGAACCTGAGTCTGTCTGAGTTAAAGCCTAGGTTAAGATCCCCAGAAGAGATTTATTTTCAAGTGCCAGTTTTCCGCTATTCATTCCGCATGCTTCCTTATAGCAATCCGTACTGTATTCCTCAACAGACACACTGAAGACAGACTAACACAAAACTAAACCTAGGTGGTTTATTGGCCATATACTGAATCTCAATAGGAGCAGTGAGCTGTAATAACGAAATAATCATAAGAAAATGTATCATATTGTCTTCTACTGTCAAATGTTAAAGAACATCACCACAACAACAACAACACAAATGCAAATGTTCTGCAAAATCTTGACATGTCAGTTGCTTAAAGAGGTAGTACACACTTAAACATGTTTTTTGAGCTGTAAACTAAATGATATGACTGCACTGTGATGAAACACATCAACGCTGGTGTTAATATCAACATTTCTTACCAAATGTATAAAAATCTGCACGCCATCTACTGTTTTAAATCAGCCCTGAACCTGCGAGGCCAATGCTGACATAGAGTATATAAAAAAAGACTTGTGACATTATCCTAGTACAAGGTAGAATACGGTAAATCACTCCACTACAGTCAGGACATTGACTCCCAAACTCTCCCCCAATTTATTTCACCTGTTTAAGTAGTAAACTTAATGGATTGTGATGGTGCTGGGCTCCTCTATCAGGTGTATGTGTGGAGATTTTTGGGATTGGGGTGAAATGCAAAACAAATAACTTGTCAGCGGTGACACATTTTGCCTAAATTGCCAGATGTAGAGGATTTTCCCAGCATTTGGGAGTCTTCCCTAAAAGCTTGGGTGCCATTACTATGAAATTCACTTTGTGGCCATTGGCCTCTGGCTGTACAAACCAGTGCGGTTTTCAGATGTACATCACCTAGGGCAATGGCTTTACTACAGTGTGTGTGCATGTGTGTGTGTGTGTGTGTCCTGTAATGTAATGTAATGTCCCTCAGACTCTGTCATTTAGTGGGGAGCAGGGATTGCAGGATTGGAGATTTCCTTGCTATGCCGATTCCTCTCTCTCTCTCTCTCTCTCTCTCTCTCTCTCTCTCTCTCTCTCTCTCTCTCTCTCTCTCTACTTCATTTGCCCACTTTTTGCTCTTACTCACTGAAGACCTACATCCATCAAACTGTACAAGTTTTAAACAGTTGTTAATCAAAATCAAGTACATCCAATAACCAGCGTGCACAACTATCATAGCCCTGCATATTCTTTGTGCAAACTACATCCAAACAAACAGTTGCTGCCTGATTTCGCATTAGCATTCCACTGTCAACATTCATTCTTGCAAAAGTGATTCATTTGCTCCTAGGATTTCCCAGCATCCTGGGTGTTACACAACACCGATGACCCTTTCTTTGGTCCCCCTTTCCCTCTCTCTTTTTCTGTGTACTTCACACTCACACACACACAGATAGAAACAGAACCACTGCCACGGGATGGCGCAGATTACAGAGAGATTGAGGGGAGCCTAGGAGGAAGACAACCTCTGTCTGACCCTTGTTCTGACCATAAAATGACTTTTCAAAAACCCAAATCCAAATGTCAACAAAGGATTATCCCCAGAGTCCCAAAACACAATTTCCCCTCTTTAACTGATTGACACATGGATCTTGATACAGAGACTAATGACAGCAACGTGACAGCAAAGCACGAGTTTGAGGTGTGTTTTGTAGCATTTGGCTCCATTGGGTGATATTGCCTTGTGTGTAACCAGCAAAACACATATTTGGAGCACAAAACTGCTGAAATTGAACTGCAAAATCTTCTATGTTGCTGTGAGATAGAATGGGATCAAAAAAAAAAATAGAATGGACTATTGATTCTCTGACTATCTAGTTACCTGCTTCTCATTCTGCATCATCCAGAGCATAAATAAGTACGGCAGTATGACAGAGGAGGAGTATCACAGTCCTATCATAAAGTGACAATTAGTCAGAGCAATTAAATTTTTAGGTATCATGGTTTAACTCTGGTACATTACAATTTCTTTGACGATAGGTACACACATATGAAGCCCTAATAATACTCCGATTACAGAAATCGAGAGCACTTCATGAAGCTAAAATATTACAGTGCTTTTCAGTTATTTGTAATTGCCGGTTCTGTGCTGTACTTGTATTAGTACTACTGAATCTCAGAATTTGACGGCTCTGTAACCCTGGATCACTCATGAGATCTATACTGACACCAAGATATTTTCCAGGCTATAACTCGTACATTCCTAAGTTTTTCACTCTGTCTACTTGTTGCAGATCTACCCCCCCCCTCCCATCTGTTCAAATATGGTATTAAACACTTTAGGGTCAGTATGTGATTCATGGAATATTAGTGTGTGTAAGTCTGCACAGTATTTCCTGCACGTCCTAAGGGTCAGAACATGCATCCCGTCTGACCTAACATGACCTCTTGAGCTGGTCTTGTTGTCCATTAACGACTCTCTGCTGTCATGGATTATACTCTGGCTCCACAAATCCTGACAACATCATTCCTGCTTCACAACAACACTTGCCAGACTATGAACTCTCCTCTTGCTTTCTGAGGTCAGGGTCGTCTGTGAGTGAGGTCATCACCACTGTTGACCCCACCCATTGTTAGAAACATAGAAAGTTTAGACCAACAACTTAAATTCTACCATATTTTCTCTAAGAGTTTTCTCACATATTCACAAGGTTACTGATGTACTTAGTTGGGTACAAGGTCAAAATTGTTAGCTAGCTATTACTATGTGTTAATTGTGTTTTAAATTGTCTTTCCGATATTGACCATCCCATCAATTATTAATGTCCATTAGAATCAGACTTGTCATGTCGCAGCTCTGCACGTCTCCTGAAATCCCATGGTGATGCTAACACAGACATCTTAATCAATGAAAGCCACACTATTTCCCCTGGCAGATGGCTTTAAGTAAGTGCTCTTTGGCTCTGTGGTCATTATTCTGAAATGTGTATTAAGCCACATACACACACGTGCTGACATGCACTCATGCACACACATGGTTGCGTGCAAAGGTTTGCCCCAGCAGTGTTAGCAGAGCTTAAAGCCTGGGCTAATCTGGAAGGCAGCTTGGATAAGGTTGCCAGTGGATTTGCACTGATACCATTGCTTTAATTTTAACCACTGACAGTGTTAACATGGAGGACCCCTTCAGATCCCCAAATCCACCTGTCACAACAAATAAAACATTGCCCCTGATACAACAGTGTGATATTTAGAAAATAATCTTGGTGGAGGTGATGCGACACAATGCCATATCTTGGCCATGCGACTCTAGATTGTCATGCTATTTTTAAAAGTAAAGATTTTACAGATATAGACACTGTGTGATAAATTAAATTAAATAAAAACATGTTTTAACCATCCAGACTTTGCATTTGTTTAATGTATAATAGGTCAAATTGCAATGCTAGATATGTTCAGAACTGAATTTGAATTTTGCTCTATTCTAAAGAGAATCTATGGCAGCCACAATGTATTTGCTTTTGTTTTTGTCATTTAATGTTGTGTGTATTCATTTTGTCAAGCAACCCATTCAACAAAGGAAGAGATGCACATTGATTAGGGACAATCCACCCCACCACCACCATCCTTTTTACCAGGGCATTTTCTTATTTCTGTAGTATGTGACCACGTGTGGCAAAACATCACCAAGGGGATTCTCTGCTACTATGTCATCTTTATTTAAAGAAGAAAAGTGTATCTCGGCCATAAGCTTGCATGATTTAATACACTTAAATACACAATAAGCACTGTGTGCTCAGGGGCATGCTTGACTGTTTGTAGTGCATGAATTTGTACACTAGGGTGCAGTACAGTAGACTGCCATACAAACTACATACTGTGCATACTGTATATTCTAAGATGATTCCTGTTGTTGTTTCAGTGACAAGACACAACACAATACAGTGGCATACTTTATTAGGTTAAAGTTTTACAAGCAACCATAAAAACAAAAATGAACATTTAAAAGTCAAAAGATACAATTAATTCCTTTACAAACCAAAGGTAAACAGAAAAGCATGTTTGAGGGTTATTCTAAGTGGAATAGATCAGCCAAGGTTTTTTTTATATCAATAAAACATATTTTAAATACACCCGATTTGACATGCAATGCATTCTTTATTTACAACACCATACATCTTTGGTGTGGAATCATATGAGCATGGTGAAAGGCGTAACACAAGCTGTTCTGAAACCGGAGCAGTATTAAACAGTCTGTATCCTTAGTTCCTTTTACTCTAATTTACTTATACATGCCATTTGTAGCTGCAGAAGGTGTCCTGCATTTATCCAAAGATCATTCAACCACTCGGGTTTGCATTTTGCAACTGGTTTCGTATGTGGCTCTTGCACACGAAAACGTTCTGCTTGCCCGCAGTCAGTCTGGGGCAACCTTTTATAAAGGGCAATATTAAATATAAATATAAGACTTTAATATTTAAAGATGAAAATACAGGCAAACACACAAAAACAGCCTCGACACTGAACACGTCACATTTGAAGCTTTTGTTATCTTCCCCCATGTAGGCCTACATATAGCGCTATAAATAACCAGCTACATATATTACTTTTATTGATTACTATAATTTTAACCGATAAAAGGATAAAACATTTTCTGGCTTCTCCGGCTATGTAAATCCAGACGCCTCCCTTTTCTGTTGACAGTAAACCGCGTCAATGAATAATTAAATTCGGTTTCCAATATTTTACAGAAATGGAATTGAAGCCTAATTTAGACAATTCCACCAGATTGTAACAGCATTTCCGGTTATAAAATTCAAAATTGAACCCTAACCCTGTGATTTTGCTACTGAGACTTGTTAAAGTTAGTTGAGATTGCTCAAAGTAATGCGTTTCAATAATTTCAAATAAAGAGAAAAGCCGTGTTCTGCATTGGCAAGCCAACGTGCAACATTTGGCTGAACTATCAACATTACACATTACTTCACGAAATAGGATGACTGCGACCTTAATTAGTTCTTTCACACTCACAGTGGTGACATATTTTATTCCAGACACTCTACAGATGAACCCCACTATTGAATCCGCGACACATTAATGCTTTTGTTTTGACGAAATAATCGTCTAGTTTCCGGCGTAAACCTGGCATCTGTACCGAGCTTGACACAGCTGCCAAATCTGTCCCAGAGAGCCAACTTGATTCCGAAAGCTACATCCATTGAATTAATTATTCGTTATTAGAAGCCCAGTCCCGTCCAACGCAGTGTTATATTCAAGTACAGCAGGATTCGTTGTAAAACGTGTATTCGTCTTTAACGGGCCGCTGTGGTAAAACCCTCCGGTCCGTGAGTGCCGTCGACCGCGGATAGCCTCAGTGTGAATCTGGAGATTTGTGCCTCTGCTGCCCTTCGCGTGTGATCCCTCCCCTCGAGCTGCTCAGAAAACTTGTGTGTGCTACGCGCGGCTACCGGCTCGGGTCGGTTTGGGCTATTGCTACTTTCAAGCACTCCTCGGAAATATACAAACTAATCACGCATTAAAAAATATTTGAGTCGAAAACACATAGGCTATAGCTTAATACAGACAGCACACACTAATACAATATGGCATTGTCGGTGGCGTTTATATTCGTATTTTAGTAAGCCAAACAGAAGCTGTAGCCACAGAATAAAGAGAAAATGCTTGTACGCAATCTTTTTATGTTGTCTAGTGCTTATCAAAGTGTGCACAAATTAATACCAGCCACAGTTAGAAAAAAGGCACGTGGTTTTAATTATTAGGCTATATATAGAAGCAATTGCCACAAACATAGAAGCCATATAAATTGGAAGTTTTGTAATTCCTATAAGCAGGCAGTACCTGAAAGCAGCATAGGCTAAGCCTCGTGTGTGTGCGTGTGCGTGTGTGTGTGTGCGCTCGGGCTCTGTTTGTGAGGCACAGAGTTGCGTGCGAAGAGCTCGACATGTCATTCAGAGGAATCCGCCACCTGAAACGCGAGGAAGTGAAGGCGACTCAATTGGGTATAAAGCATCAGCCAACATCTGCCCCGAGCAGTGTAAAGCTGATGAAAACATCAGCTCGGAGCTCGTACAGGACCTCTCCGATTTATTTTATTTCCTTTGGATTTATCATTTGGCATAACCGAGTCGGTGCACCCAGGGAGACGCATCTCTTTTCTGCACTTACAGTGAATGTGAACAACCAACACTATACTGGAATTAACTGATATCCACCGAGATTTCGGGTTAGTGCTTTTCTTTTTTGACGTTTTGGTGTGATTGTAATAACATAATTATCTGTGCTTTTCAAAATAATGATTAGATAAGTTGCTCCAGTGTGTTGTTTTATTTTGTAACTATTTGCATTTTTAGTAAGCTTTCTTATGCCATAAATCGTAATACTTTGCTAATTCACAGACTATTTTGTTTGGATTTTAACTGTAGCTTAATTAGGGTTATTTTACTCTAATTTTAGGGATGCAGGGATTTACTGCATAGGAATGACTTTTAATGATATAGTCCTAATGTGCAACAACCAGTCTGAACGTGTTTTAATGCCCACTGTCTTACATGTGTTGCGTTTCTCTCTGCAGCCATATTTAAGTTAACGTCCTCTCTGTCTCACCGGCAGCGCACCTGTTACCTCCACGGAGCGCAAGATCATGATCCCTCCGGGAGACTGCATGTATGCGGGCAGGAAGAGGAGGAAGCCCGTCCAAAAACAGTTAAGGAGCGCTGTTGAATATGTTACATTTGTTCAAACAGTTCTTGCTAACAAATGGTTGCACATTTTGTAGGTGCTTTTTTTTGTTTTTGTTTTTTTACTACCATGCTAATGTGCAGGAGAAACTTAGCTAAATTATAAAAGGAAGTTACTGAGTGGCAGCAGCATGAAGGTGTGAAAATAACGGTATAATCTCCAGCTGGTATTAACTGCCAGTTTTAATAGAAATGTAGCACTGAATAACATGTTATAATCATAATGGTTATTATAGTGGTTATTTATTTATTTGCCTTGTACCACTCACTATAGCTTACTATTTGCTACAGATTTCTACCTTAAAGTTTAGCATCCAAATAGCCAGAAATGGGGGTAAATTATGGGTAAACTAAGTTTATAATTGCATTTGCCTCCCTCTTGATCCCTTATCATTGGCAGTATAGAGTAACGTTGAGCATACAGTTGTTGTAACCTTTGCATGTCTTTACCCGCAGGCATAGGAGTCAAAGTGTGTGTTGATGGTGTTTTAGGCGTCCATAGATTTGATGTAGAGGACTACTGTTTTTGGACAATCTTGTCAGCTGATTATACAAGATTTTGAAGAGGGAAGTGGTCATTTAACAAGGCCTGTGGCATTTTTAAGTTTTCATGTTTTGCTCTGCCTTTGCTGCGGATCTGAGAGGAAATCTTTGCCACATCAAATCGACACTGTGTGCACTGGACAAAAATATACTTCTTCTTATTCCGGTCTGCTAGTTATGCCACTAGATATTTTAGGACTTTGAATTATAATTCAGTGCCTTTCTTTGTTCAACACTGAAATAATAATGTTGTTTTGCTACCTTTAGTTCCTCATAAATATTGTTGAACTTAAGTGAAGTAAACTTTAATTTAGCTGAATAATAATCTGATCAAACCCCGACGTTCACATGTATTCCTTTGTATATTTTTCAATAGTAACTTGGGAAGAATATGTGATTATCAGTTGGTTCATCACAATAAGACAAAGTCGAAGCATTCATGTAAAGGTATTCTGTCTCCGTGGAGATGAACAGAAACCTTCAGCTGTGGAAATTGGAGCTAACCATCACATATGTGGATCATGTTATAGTTCAGCCAGTAAAGCTGTGATACACCTTACTAAAATGCACAAATAACTCTGTGCCTAAGGAGCATTTTACATTCTGCGGCACAGTCCAATACCTTTAATATTAGGAGCTGCTAAGACAAATGTAATGTAATGTAATGTAAAGGTACATGATTTATGTCAGTGTGGAAAGATATTTTGCAGGGAGACAAACTTGAAATGACAAAATTCTTAACTCATCTGTTTTGTCTTGTTGTGAAGAAACAAATCCAACCGTCAAATAAAGACATTTGTCATTGGAGGAAACACAAATCAGTGTGGTGCATGGTGTATTGGGGAAGGCTAAGTCAAATGGAAGTGCAGTTTACTTGCAGGGACCTTTGCAGAGTGCGATTTATTCGGTCGTATCTGTCTCTACTTGGGTGGGCAAGGGGCAGTTCTTGCCATACTTAACCAGAGTCAGACAAAACATGATCCCGTAGTTTGTATCATTATAATGAGGGACAAATATTAAGCAACACTGGTTTTCCTTTAATAGTTTGGAGCCCTATTTTTCACATTGATCAACAAGTCAAATAGTCACACAATAAACAGTCTTATGAGTCAGGCATTGCTCCACTGTTTTCCCCAGAAACTGAGTAGGAATGAATGTTTAGAGTTTTAGAGTTTAGAATTTACCAAGAGGGGTCGGCAAGCTGACCGTGTAAGCTTTATAAAAAGCTCTGTGTCATGTAGTGTGGGTGAACTAACGTTGCCATTAACAGCAGTATGGCTCCAACAAGTGAAGTTAAACAAGTAAATCCTTCTCCGTGTGCTGCTGTCACTTTTTGTCTATTGAGGTGGTTCTCAGGTCTATGTCCACACACACGTGTCCCGATGTTCATTTATCTCTCTCCCCTCTGTCTGTCTCATCATCAGGAAGCCGTCTTCTTCCAATGAGAAAACCAACCCATCCAAGCGGCACAGAGACAGGCTGAATGCCGAGCTGGACCGGCTGGCCAGCCTGCTGCCGTTCCCCCCGGATGTCATCTCCAAGCTGGACAAGCTGTCCGTGCTGCGCCTTGCCGTTTCCTACCTCCGCGTCAAGAGTTTCTTCCAAGGTGAAGGAGGTCGAAAGATGAAATTTATAGCAGCAGGTGGAGGGGCTGGGCTATTTGGTTTATGTGTGTGTGTGTGTGTGTGTGTGTGTGTGTGTTGGTCTTTGAGTTCGTAGGGAGCTGCTGAGTTGATATGGGTGAGACCAATATATGGGGTTGATAAATTGGCATATAGGTTAATGTTGTCCACCTCTGATACATATTTATTATAAAACGGACCCACTAATATGCTGTTTGGCTATGGAAAGCCTAACACATGTTTATATTATAAGATAAGATGCTACATAAGTACGCAAAACTATTTTATCTATATTATTAGTAGTGGTAGTAATGTGTATTTGTAGTACTAATAGCCCTAGAAGTAGTTTAAGTAGAAAAGAAGCATGAATACTATTTTGCAGTATTTTGGAAATTGTCACTTTAAAGGTATTCTATGTCATTTTGAAAATATTGCCTTTTAGAAGGTGAAAAAAATCTTGCCTACCCCCAAACTGTATCAGTCATACCCCTGTGCTGGATGATGTTGTTAGGTGTCCAGGATTCAGGCTGGTGTGTGCGATGGTCAAAGACAATTGAGTGGCTGATACAGAAAGAGATTATGCCCAGTATATTATATTATGTACACCTTCTATCCTTTGTCAGTAGTGCATCAGGGGGACACCCTTAAATTAGAGTCTTGGAATAACCCATGAACTTGAAACTTTTTTCTATCGGCCCCACGAGTAAGAACCCCCTAGGCTCTGCAACATGAACTGAGTTAAGAGATACTACCTGAGAATGCGAGGGGCAAAGAGACAGCACAGTTTGCATTACAGGAGGTGTACTCTTCTGCGTACGTCTTTCTTTTGGGATGCTTTTTATTAAATTAGTGGGGATTATTTATGATGATTTGAAGAAGGTGAACGCGTCATTGTAGGTATGAGGCATTGTTTGTCTATTCACCCACCCTAAGTGCCCACATCTAACATGTAATTAAAAGGTATATTCACGCCCACTTTTGTTTTCTCACCCTCCCACCATCCACTGAACGCCTCCCTTCCTCTCCTCGTGTTGCTCCACAATCAACTTCAAATATTCATGGGGCACTTCAGAACGTATTTCATTGCCGGTGGCAACCTCAACAACACAGAGGCTACTAACACAGCTGGATGCTACAGCTTTAAGACAAGAGGTAGTTGTATTTTTAATCAGAAGAAAGAATAATAATAATCTTCCCTCTGTCTTGCCAGGGAAAATGCTTGAAAGAAAGTAGAAGGGGGATGAAGGAAGGGAAAGGGAAGGCAGTGTAGAGAAAGCAGCAGAGGCTCGCTGCCTTCCTAGTCCTGGGGGCTGTAACAAAGTCCTCATCGAAAGCTGTTTTCTTGGAGAAGATAGCATGGGATTTGTAAGGTTCTGACCGGCTGAAATTTTCGCAGCCGTCTCCTCTTCAACACATGTGGCTCTCCTCTTTCCCCTTCTCCTCCTCTGATCCTTGCAGTACCCTTAATCTCCATCATCCGCTGCCTTGGTTTGGCATGGCACCCAACAGCTGGCATCCTGTTGGTCAGAGTCATACAACTTTACACACACACACACACACACACACACACACACACACACACACACACACACACACACACACACACTCGCTTGTTTTACCCTGAATGCTCATTTAGCGTAGCCATCACGCAAAGTTGCAGTACAGGTGCTAATCGGACTTATTAAAGGTACCTTTCCTGGATAAGGGATCACGCAGAGATAAAGACTGCCACCACTACCTCCATGAAGAGTGATGCTGAGGAGAGTCAGTGCCTAGCGAAGGCTGGAAAGGGCCCTCCTTATTGGAAAATGGAGAAGGTTTAGTCGTGTGTGAAGCTGCTAAAAGTGTTGAAAGTGAGCGGAGATATTGCTTGTTTATTGTCTGACAGTGCTAATAGCTTTCTGTGCTCACCTTCCTAAGTTACAGTAAGCTTTAAAGCACGAATATCATGAATTATTTTAGGATCTTCTATTCGGAGCATGCATTAAAGCCAAAGCCTCTATTTGTTTGCTCCACCTCTGCTGGATGCCTTGTTATCAGTGGCAGTAGTGACCAGCTTAGCTGTCTTTTGATGCTACACTAATGAGATTAATCAGAGTGGAACATGAGGGATTTTGGCTCTGCGATCTCTGCCCTCCCTCTCTTTGGTCAACTCACTTGTCTCTCACAGTTGCAGTTTTTCCACTGATATTTAAACATGGAGTGTGGCCAGAGCTCTTCCAGATACATCTAAGATATGCAGCAAATACATATCCACATCCTTCCTGTGGTTTGGAACAACAGTCATAATCGTCTCTCTCTCTCTTTTTTTTGAACAGTGAGTCATTTGCTGAAAACATGCTATGAAACCATGAAACCTGCAACCTTAAGTTTCGTTTGCATTTCTAAACTGTTTTATAGAGGAAGAATGAAGCTTTTTTCTACTTATACTGCAGTTCTCCTTTTTGTCCACTGGGGGGACTGTGTGACGTTGCTACTCAGTCATGACTGATGTCCAGTTCAGTTAGTTAAGTGGGTACGGGATTTGGCTACAGGTCACACTGTACCATTTGTTTTGGTTTTTTTCAAACATAGATTTACATACTAGTTGTGGGAATCTCATGTACAGTGTGTTACAAGGTGTTGGAGGAACACTGAGATTCTACCGGTTGTCTCTGTTGCGTGACTGTTCAAGGGTGGAGCACAGTGAAATGTGTACCTATGCACTGTATGCAAATATACCCCTAGGCTGTGTGTGCCTGCACGCTTGCATGTATGTATGTGTAAATAAAAAGCGATATCAGACAGATTCACTTCAGCTAGTTTCCCTCATTCATATTTCATGTGATTCAGTTGATGTGATGTGTTTATGGGCACAGTGAGATATATGACCTGAGATGACTCCATGTGCTATTTCACATAAGCAGAAGAAAAGGAAACAAGGCTATTTGTGCACAATGATGCACTTTGACATTGATTGATGAAATCCCTTTTTTCACCTTTTTTATAGAATCTTGTATAGTCAGCAAATATCCACTGGTGTGCAAGAAACATATTTTTTTCACAAGGATGCCTGACATGGGAATATGTTTGGATATAAGGACATATAATTCATGTTTTAGGCTGAGAATCATTTCTCTAGGTGGTTAAATTCAAACTATTATAAAGTTAAACTTATTCTTGCAGATGACACACCGCTCACTACTTTATTTGTTTGCAAAGGTGTATAGTGGTTCTGCTGCCACAGTTTTCTCCAGTTGAGAGGACACAAAGGAAATGCGTGTAATCACGTTTAAGTATGCCATGGCACAGGTAAAGCATGCCAAGCCAGTGAAAATGGGCCACAAAGTCCAGAGGGTTACCGCCCCTTAAAAAAATAATGATAATAATACAAAAATCCAAATCCTCAGTTCATAGCCTACAGGATGTGTGGAACTCTTTGTCCCATGTTTTTCGTTTAATTTTTATTTTAGGTCAGGATATCTATATTTTCAGCATTTTTAGGCAGTTCCTCAAGCGAGTAGGTCCACGTGAGAGTGTGTATGTATGTGCGTCTGTGTGTTGACAGTCAGCAGGCTGTAATTCCCTTCTCTTCCATGTTAGGTCTCTGCTCTAACTGCAGTTGCTGAGCTTGTTAAATATTTACCCTAAGGATTAACTATCCCTCCTCCTT
This sequence comes from Maccullochella peelii, assembly GCA_002120245.1. Classification (NCBI taxonomy): domain Eukaryota; kingdom Metazoa; phylum Chordata; class Actinopteri; order Centrarchiformes; family Percichthyidae; genus Maccullochella; species Maccullochella peelii. The sequence continues at coordinate 55,166 of LKNJ01000961.1, forward strand.
TGTCCTTCTGCCCCGATTGCCTTTAATTCTCCTCCGGTGTGTGTGTGTTTTTGGAGTCTGTTTTGTGCGATTGTGTTTCACTGGTTTTTATCTCATTAATTGAAACTAGAATTTTGCTTTGTTTTGAAATTTTAATCAGGTTATGACCATATGTTCAGAAGGGATCAGGTAATTAAAGGCAGATCTTCAACAGGGAATATTCCCTTTTTAATTAATTTGTATTATTGAGCTGCTGACAGGGTAGTTGTTTTTTTGTATTTCAGTGACATAAAGGCAATCGTGTAAAATAAGCAGCTGGTGAGGAGTCATTACTTTGATTCAGAATATGAATCAAGGAAATGTGACAAGCACCTCTACTCTCTTCAATCACCTTTCCTTTCTTTCCTCCTCCTTTCTCCCTTATCCTGTGTTCCTGGATTAATATATTGAAACTAGCTCTAACAAGAGCAGAAGTCAACAGGGCTTGTGATGAGAATCAGGTGGGAGTTATAAAGCAGAGGACCTGGAGACCACATAATAAAGGACAGACCCTCTTCTCTAATGTTTAGCCTGCCCTCCTATTTATAAGGCTAGTGTATTCCACTGCTACAGGCTTGATATCAGTAGATGTAATTCATGCTAATGCATTAATATTAGCTGCTGGCATGGTATGTATGTCAATACCTCTAAAGCAATGTTGGTGCTCATTCTGTGGGCTTTGTTTGTGTGTAACGTGGCCACATCCTTGGCTGGTGGTGCGCATATTTCTGTCGCAGCTTCATTCCCCCTCACTCTTCGATGAAGCAAAACATTTTCAAGCAAGAATTCTTTGAGAAGAGTTGATCGTAAAGCATGTGAGCTTGTGACCAGAGGATCACCAGTTCAAATCCCCAGAATAGCTGGAAAAGTTTCAGCCAGCAATCACACTCCCTTAGACAACTTGCCATGGTGGCTATTTTAACTGTGTGTGCTGTGGTTCTTTGATGAGGTGCGACAGAGGCTTATTTTGATGGCGCCTGCCACCATCTCAGGTCTTGACCCTTGTGGCACTGTGATCAGATTCCCCATCACACCCATGGGAAAAAAAGCAGCATTGGCACTAATCGATATGTACAGCATTTCTCATTGCCCGTATCTCTCTCTCTCTGTCCTCATCGTCATCCTCTGAATCACATACGAGGAATGTATCCTTCAAACCACATTGCTTTCTGTTTTATGTTTTGAGGGACATACCAGAGGAAATTTAAATTAAAGTTGATGGATTTCATACAAGTTTAGTGTCTAAATAGACTAGAGCCAAATTGGAATACCATAAAGAGGTCTGTTGTCTTTGACTCTGGGGAAATGCTGTGACCAACATCAAGTTTCAGTGGTATTACTTAACGCCTCAAATAGTTAAAATCACCAAATTGCAACACCCTTTCTTAAATGAGTGGACTGTGTTTGTCAGTAAAAAGCTTCCTTTTTCCCCCAGATTTTCCAGTTTTCTTGTGTTCAGTGTTGCTTTGATACATGTGGACTAAACTGCTTTATTGTTGCTTGTTTAAAGACACTGTAAAGCTACATTATAGACAAGTGAAAGTATCTAACCCTCATGGGCAGAAGATTTTATTTTATTTGAGATCAACATTAATGCCTCTTGTCTGGCTTTTGGCATCTGTTTTTTGTCTGTTTTCCCCTGACATTGAACATCTGTACTATACACTCATGGTTAATGGAGCAGAAGTAGAGGCACATTCTTAAAACTGTTTCTGTCTGATATCATTTTGCAGTGGCTTTTTAACCCAAGTGTGACAGCTGTGTCACCACTGTCAGTTGGGTTTGTGCCTTGCTTTGGAATATTGCATGTACTATATCTAAAATTGGTCATATCAGTTGCAAAATAAATAATTTATGCATAATAAAGAATTTTGGGTAATGCGATTTGGGTAATGTACACTTTGAAAATTATTATTAAGAAACATTATTTTTACGTCTCATGCTGATGATCAACTTTTAGAGAGATAACCAAGATGATTATCAAGATGACGACTTTGATATTTGGCTGTTCTTTTATAAAATTGATGGAATGTGTGTGAAAACTACACCCATTGTGTTAGTCTTTTTAAAATCCTTTAAAAGGTTTGCAAAGGTAAACATTCACATTTTCATTTCTTTATACATGGACACATACCCACCCATTATTCAACACAATACAGAGAGATCCTCCACTCTGGCTTTTGTTCTTCATTTTTACTCGCTCCAGCATAGTTTATATATTGTTTTTTTTTTCTTTTTAACATTTTTTACATCTCAAAATAGACCTGCACACTGACCTCTGTGAGACATCAACAACCTGAAAACCATCTATATGACTTTAGTCCTGTACTGCTTTGTTTTCAGTAAATGATCAGCCCTGAAAGTCAACCATCAATGTCTTGCAATATATCATAACAACCCCTAAAGTTACCACCAAAACAAATCTCACGCCCAAATATAAATGCTTGTGGTGTAAATGTATCCACATCGCAGCGAGGTGTATTTTTAAGTGTGTGTTTCTGGAAGCCCTCAATTAAAGCCCCACCTTCCCTCATAGCTGTCAGGTCAGTCAGGGCGTTGACAGGGTATGGGAACACAAACACTCAAATGTGATGAGAGACTGGAGACTGCAAGTACACCTATCCATGCAAAGTTTGGTAACTTGACATGCTGATCGACTCACTGCTGCACAAAAACAGCCATCAGTGTTACTATGCATCTGTGTTGCTAACCTCCGAGTGTGTGCTAGCCAGTTTCAATATGTGTTGTCTGCCTCTAAATGCTGGGTGAGCTATAATAAAAGAGGAAGAGAAAGGCCACAGAGCCAACAGACTCACGCCAGGCATACGCCACTTGTGACGTCAGTCAGCAGACAGGAGACGATTTTGTAACTAACCCACCATCGTGCAATAGAGGAAGTAGAGGACTAGACAAAGCAATCAGTCTAGATCCTTATTCTCCCATCTACAAATATTAAGAGAATTTTATGCATGTAAGCCCCCTCTCCCTGATTATTTGGGTCAATCCTTTTCATATCAAATCTGTACCAAATCAAGTCATTGCAAGTGCAGACCATCCGATTTCCCAGAGAGGGAAGTGCTGCAGCGTGATAGCTGTTTCTGAATGAAGTCTTTGCTCAGGGGTGAAAATGTGTATCAGCTCACATTATAGACGGACTGTGTGTTTACTAAACTCTCAGTGACCCCGCATTTTTTCCTTCCCTATACTCTGCAACCCAAAGGCAGACAAGGCGGTAGGGCAGAGGCCAAGACAAATCAGCAGTCCGCATGGACTATAAATGAACTGAAAAGGTTTAGCAATAGAAAGGTCAAGATGTGGTCAACTCACTGTTGTTTTGAGATTTTGAAACAAAATGTCTTTGCTCTCAGAATTTCCGGTGAATTGTTGACTGCAACCCACAGTTGTTCACATTCTTAGATCTTGCAAGGAGTTGATCTTGGTCGCTGTCATGCCTTCCCAAAATATCAAGCTATTCTTTTAATTGTCAGTATAACTACTCAGTGATACATTGGCCCGAAGCCGATCCCAGCATGGGTGGAGGGTTGGGAAACACCTTTGACAGGTCCACCACACTAAACCTAAAAACCATTGTGTAAATATTTATGTATATTGCATATTTGGACAGAGGGCAGAGTTAGCATCCCTGTTAGTTCCCACTGAGTTTTTGAACAGATTTTATGACTATGTCCTGACAAGGCACTTGTTGAATGTAGGTTTCATACGTTGCTGCAATTAGGCCGAAGTGCCCTTAGTATTTTTATGCTCAGAACTCTGAAATGCCACAAAAAGGTGGAAATGAAGAAAGATTTATTCTTTTTATATTTTACAGTGTTTGTGTCTCGCTCTCGTGTCCATTGGATGAACCCAACTGACTTCGGTGATCCCATGACATTTTTTCTAGCGCCACCATCAGGTCAAAGGATTTATTTGACCCAACACTTGCAAGACTTCTTATCAGCCTCAGCTGTACGTTTTGTTTATTGAAAGTCAAATGTCAGCATGCTAACACAATAAACTAAGAGTAAGAGAACATGGTAAAAGTTATACCTGCTTTGAATCAGCATCTTAGCATTGTCTTTGTGAGCATGTTGGGATGCTGATGTTAGCATTTAGCTCAATGTACGCAAGCATGGCTGTAGACACTTGTTCACTGACCTTTTCATGAGGCTAAAAATAATGTGGGTTCCTTCAAGGAGCCTATTCAGGTTGACCTGTGGCACTAGGATCATATGCTCCCAGGTTGTGACTATACACTGAGCGCTAGACTGCATAGCTCATTAACCCATTTGTTACATCTGTCTATACCTTCTTTGAAGTGAACACTCAAACTCAATGAAGGTCAAACCCTTTGATCTTTTCATTCGTTGTGTTTGACCCAATCACAGTGTTAGAGGAGCCTCGGAGCTAGGAATCACTAGGAATCACTGGGAAACTTAATTAGTAATGTAATTAGTTATTACGTATGAACTTGACGAGCTATAAATCAATGCTTACATGCTGATTTCTTGATGCCTTAGTTTTGCGGGACGATTGCACATTTGAGTCCTCAAGCACACAATGCATCTAAGACCAAAGGATGCAAGGACTTCAACCCATCAGCCCATCATATCAGTTAAATGTCATATGTCACAACAAGCCTAAAGACAGATACAAGCAGACAGGCCAGTGCTGTTCTGGTGTTGGTGGCATGCCATCTCCACTTCAGCTGAAGCTGTTACATTACAAGACTTTTACATTATAAGTAATAAAAGGTGATGCTATGAATAACATATGTATATATATTTCTGTGGAAAAGTGGCATTTGAGCGTTTTTTCGAGTAACCAGCACTATTACCAGCAGGTCACATTCTCACGATTTCTTTTGACAACTCATTAGATCATTTGTTGTAGCTTCTTATCCTGATTCACATCAGTTTTAGTGATCAACACACATCACTAACCCCTTATATGATCTAGTGATGTGTATTGTGCGTCACATCCCAATCTGCGTGTATGCTGTTGAAGTAGAGAAAATGTGCTCTTAGGTGTGATTATCTGGAGGTACAGATTCACCCTGTCACCCCATTTCTATCTAATTTCTTTCATTAACCATTTGTCTTTTTTCTCCTGCCCTCTTTCTATTTTTGTTTTGTTTCTTTTTTTTTTTTTGACCATGACTAACATTTCTGTCTCTATCCTCCTCCTCCTCCTTTTCCCTTCTTCCCCCCTATGGGGTTCTGCCCTTCTGTTTGTTTCACTGACCTCTGTGAAAGAAAATCACCTCTCAACTCCATATGCTTCATGAAGAGTGCGTGATCAGGCTAAATGCCAGTGCTCAGGCTTTTCTCCTTCCTTTTTCCTTCACATGCGATGTCTGTAATTCCGTGCTACGGGTTCTATATACAAAGGTAGATGTATGGCCGCTTAATACATTTCCAGTGTAAATGTTAATGTGTTCTCATTGTTATGACTAACCTAATGCCAGTGCTCAGGATCTTATCATTCTTTTCCTTTATTTTGGCATGCAAAAACCCCGGTCATTTTTTGTGAATGGGGTTAGACAGAAATAGGTTTATACACTACAGTAATATAAATACTTGATTGATATTATTATTATTATTTGTCTAAGCTACAGACAATTCTTTGTGCAAAAATCTTAAATTTTTAAATTTGACCATTTTCATACTAAAACTTACCAGTGATTGGGTCAATATAGCACACAGCCACACAATAGCTGTTAACTAGTACGACAGGCCAGCTATGCTAATCCCTTGTATGTGTTGAGAACCATGAATGGAGAAGCCGCTGTATGCATTTAGGATAACTCATTAGTTGCTTGAATCAAAGGCATGAAACTGGCTTTGTCCCTGCCTCTCCTCTTGTGCCACAGACACTGAACTCACTTGAGTGGAGTTGGGGGGCCCCCTGGGATCACAAAATGCCATAAGTGAGTTACTCAAATCAGTGCAGAGGGGGCCCCGTTAGACGCTATCTGCTAGCAGCTAGTGGCGGCCATGCAGCAATGGGAGGTGTGTGTGTGTGCGAACAGACGGATAGAGTGTGTGTTTGAGTGAGTGTGAATAGACAGCTGGGACTCATGCAGAGGGAGAAGAAGCCTTTGTTGGCCCAACACTATTGTTGGAAGCTGTCTTGTGTAATTACTGCCACAGCTACCGCCTAGCGCGCTGCTCTGCCTGCACAGAGAGCAGAGAGACGAGAAGAGAAGCAACAAGCGCACTGAAGCCCCAGGAGTTTAAGTTTATTATTATATTATGTAAGAACTTTAAGCATGCGGTGGTGCTACAAACACGCTGACAAATCCCAGCTGTTGTTTCACATAATTTGTAATATAATCGCATTCTATTAGAAATCTCACATTGTGCTCTAAAGTCAAGTATATTTTATTCATAGGGTGTGCAAACTGTAGTTGATCTACAGGTAATGTTATCGTCAGACATTTCTTGCTACAAACATTTGTTCTGGTATAGGTTTGCAGTGTAGCTGTGCTATTTTTATGAGCACGCCACTCTAGCATGCTTAACCCCAGCTACACGCCTTTTGGCTTAGATTAACTAATTTCATATTGCCAATTTATATTCATCCCCCCACACAACAAACAAATAGATTTGTTGATCTCCATGCAAACATGCAATATGGCTTAGAGATTATGTACTGCCCAAAGTCAAATGAAAGCCCATTTGATAACTCATTAGGCCTCGGAACAGACATTTTTTAAATTTGTTGTGACATGCGTTTCTGCACAGAAACAGCTTCCTGAGTTTAAAAAAGTTCTGCAACTGTTTATTGTGGGATCACTGAATTTGAGAAAACGGAATCAATTTAGCAACAATGCTGGAGTGCATATGAACAGAAAAAGAAAAAGAAGAAGTCCTACATGTGGCCTTGATTGGAACTGAGCATTGTAGAAATAACCCAATCAATACTATAATCCAAGAATCAGACTTTCTTATTGACAAGCTTGTCTTTGTCCCTCCATTGTCCTGTTTGCATGCTAAAGAGACAAGATGCAATGAAATAATTGATGATGTGACAAAGATTCCCTTCCCTGAACCGAACATTGGCTGTCATCCTTGCTCAAATGACCACCAATTTCTCAGTCTCCCAGTGAGCACCCAAGGCCTATTAGCTATAGCACAACCAATTTAACATGGCCACCCGCATAAAAAGCTCACTGGTGTCAGTAATGCGATCTGTTGATGGCTAAACCAAGCCAATGGAGAGGCTATTCACAGTGGCTGATGAGTGAACTCAGTGACACTGCTGCTGTGGCACGATGCGGATCAACATCTCAAACCACTAACCAGCAATGTATTGGTGTGAAAGGAAGAAATCCCAAGTGATGACTTATTATTACAAACTGAGTCAACAAACTCGCCCAATGTTCTGTAGTCTGTGTCTCATTTGTCTCTCCACACATACATTTAACTTCCTGAATGCATCATGATCCTGGACTCTAACTGGACTCAGTCTATGGCTTACATGCAGTGTATGTTCACATACAAACACTGAGGAGTGCCTTGGTAGCCGAATTGTTACAGCGCATGCCATATAACTGCATTGCGCCAGTTCCAGCTGGCAACCTTTGTTGCATGTCATGGCCCTCTCTCTCCCCCCATTTCCTGTCTGCCTCTTCACCTCACTCTGTCCAATAAAGGCAAAAAAATGCAAAAAATATCTTAAAAGAAACAAAAAAAGTACCAACACTGAGTTGAGTGTGTGTGAGTGAGTGGATGACTGCAAAGGAGCTGATGCACATGCCATTTGTAAGCAATATTAATGATAAGAATTAGGATCGCGTTTGTTATCTGGAGATGGCTACTCGCGTGGCACGAGTTCCACGTGTACTACACGTTGTCAGGTTGCGTCTGCGTGCTGGCTGCCCGGGCGTACTGTACATCAGACCGTTTGTTTTGTCTGTCACCTCCATTTATCTTAATTGTAGCATGCTCGAGTGTGCAACAGTAGCCACGCCCGGTCCCTGCTGTTGTTCCCTAATGTAAATCGATATGTTTCCATGCGGTTGGAAAGATCACTAACCAAAGGTGGCATCTGACCCGATACAGCTCAATACGCTAACTGCTGTCAACCAGATGAGGTCCCCTTTCATCAGCATCTGATATGGGAAAACAAGAGCACGTAACTCGCCCAAGTAAAAATAGTTCCTCAGATCATGTCATATTAAGTTAGGGTTATTTGGAGAAGCTTTGGGCGGGAGTTCCTTTTTTCAGTCTCAGACACAGTGTGTTGTAAATTCACCATACAAATTTTACTGATACTGACCCAAAATATGTTGCTGTAAAAAAATGTATTCCAGTGACAAGGGGCATTAGTAAGGGCTAATTAAAGCGGACTAGAGAATGTGATGCAAGAGGGCGTTTAAATTGGTTTGTGTGTTTTTTTATTGGCTGGCAGGCCTTTGCTACACTCTGAACACCCAGAGCAGTCTAAACTCTGAGTGAACTCCTGCTCTCTGCCGAATTATGAGCGAATGAGTGAGCCTGACAAAATATTTTTGGGATGGAGAGAGACGCAAGCAGAGGGTACGGCAAGAGGGAGAGAGGGTAAAGACAATCCTTCCTTATCAAATGTACACTTTTACTTGCGCACCACAAAGATAGACAAAGTGAACCCAAACGGCAGTTAACAGCAGCAGGATGGTCTCTGACTTGACAGCATCCAGGCACACTGTTAAAGAGGAACAGCTCTGCAGGGGCAGATGTCTCACCCAGGCAAAAATGTTGGGCAGGGCAAGGGATTTCATCTTGTATCCCTCATGTGTCTACCACACTGGAAATTTCATCACACGGTTAAAGTCAATGAGGAAAAACTAGTGGGAAGTGACGATTTAGCATTGCCCCACACGAGGGTATATATACACACTTACACACGCACTGCAAAAAAGACGCTGTTGACTCAAGACACACAAGTGTTTGCTTTATTTATATGTTGAAACTGGTAAATTCTACTGAAAAACCAGCAAAGTTTTCCTGATAAAAATTCCCTGGAAGATCAGTCTGGTTGTTAGCCAATCTTTCAATTTTTGTGTGTGTGTGTGTGTGTGTGTGTGTGTGTGTGTATGTGTGTGTGTGTGTGTGTATGCATGCTGGATAACTGGCCCCCACTGGAGGTTTTCACTAATATCACAAGCACTAAAGGCCCACTGGGGGAGTTCATGGTGAAAGCTCTCTGAGGCTTTCTGAAGAAAAAAAGAGTAAAAGATGTAGTGAGTGAATAATAGAGGAGAATGCTATTTTTAAAAGTTATGTTGCAGTCCTGTTTATGGCATTGTGTGGATTTAAGGCACTAGTAGTGAAATCAGCTTATCACACACCTTGGAAATAGGAAATGTAACTATGAAACATTGTACTTATCTAGTGTCACGTTCCTTTTATTAAAGGAAATAAAGGAGTAACATTTCCAAAACAGGCATAATAAATACTTTGTAGTAGTCTATTGTAAAGATTAGTACATACTGTATGTCAGAGTATATTTAGTGTTTCTTTCATATCTACTATACTGACATTTTAACTCCTTTCTGTGCTTACACTTTGAACCCTTGCAGGTCTCAGATCTCTTGCAGATTTGCTGCAAATGCTTTCATTGCTTACACTTCAGCCGACACTTCAACTGACATAATCTTCCAATTTGTACACAAGAGCTGGCGCTAATTTCTTTTTAGACTTTCACTTTAACGGACACATCCAGTCATATTTATCCCCTACACTTCAACTGACACTCCTTTCAGCACTTCCATTTCAGCTGCTTTCAGTCTTTGCATTTCAACCGCCACAAATGCTCCAAAAAGAGTTGCAAGGATCATGGCAGGGCTGTTGTCTGTCATGGAGATTCCTTTGTGTGACCTTATTAGAAATGGAGCCACAGGCACCCAACCTCTGGACCTTTCAGGGACGAACACAGCGCTGATCTAATGACTTATTCATCAGGCACAGCCTTTTAAAGATGGTACATGACAGAGAGCAAAGGGATCGAGTCAGATCATCATATCAGGTGCAGGAGCTCATCATGGTTAAAGCAGCGAGATAAGTGAGTTCTGTGTATAGTGCAGGCTGGAGTGATAGATATTGTGGTTTTTTGTTGAATTCAGATTTAAAGTCAACTCCGAGGCAATGTAGCAGATATTTGCAACAATGGAGAAAAGAATAAGAAGGAGGGAGAGAGAAAGAAAAGTGGAAGAAGAGAGAAAATGACAGAAAGAGATGACTAAGAGAAGTGTCAGACTCTGTTTCTGTTCCTGAGGATCGTGTTTAAATTGGCATGTTGCAGGGAGAGCACTGTTAGACTGAATTTAAACAGCTGCCGGCTTCACCCACAGCAACACACACGCACTGGGGCCCTCCCCTGCTCTAAATTTGCGTGCGGAGCCGGCAAATTCTCCATGCTAATGTGCCAGGGTTTGTTTTCATCATCAAATTGCAAATGTTTTAAATATGCATCGCACAAACACACACACACATTTATCCACTCAGGGCATTGACAGTCTAATCCTTGTTTTCATACAGTGTCATCTGTCAGTTGTAGAGCTGGAAGTGGCTTCCACCCATGTTTGCTTTTCATACACCACTCCCATCATTTTTCAATCATATTTGATTTCTAACACAGCATTTCTTGACCTATAATGGATCCCAATTCTTTCCCTGGCTGTGACTCCAGATTAACACATGCAGTGTGGGATAACAATTAGCTTGAGAACAGGGAGATTAAAGAGGGAGCTGAGTGGAGTCTTGGCATGTTTATATATTTACCGTACAGCCTGGAATATAAAGCTTTCACATCTTAATCCCTTAAACTGCAAATTACCACAAAAAAAAACAAAACTAGAAATTTATTTCAACCAGGCATTTAGTATAGTATTGATTCTTATAAATCTTTTTTTCCTGAAAACAAACACAAAAATCTGCTAATCGGATGAGATTATTTTTATTTAAAATTTACTTTCACCTGTTTTGAAATAGATGTATACAGTGTATATTGTAAAGAACTAGAAGACTAAAGAACTGTTATGCCACCGTATTGTAAAAAATTTGGGTGGGACTTTTTGCTTGGGATGATGTTGAACTTTGCTGCCTCTTGCATGCTGGGAGGCCTTATTTGATTTTCTGGGTAAAACAGCAAATTGCAGCTTAAAGATATGGATAACCCAGTTTAGAATGAAGGACTGTGAAATTCTTTTTTGCCCAAGGTTAAAAGAAAAGTCAATGTAAGGTTATCACTTCAAAAATAATATTAGTCCATTGCTTATTTCTCTGTCGGAAGAGTCGTTTCAGAACCTTTTCTTCTTTTCCATTACACCTCACACAATTATCCTCTTTTACCTTTAAAAACAAGGATAATTTCTTGTTTTCCCTCCTCAGAAAACCACACAGTTACTGTATGATGTCCAATGTTCTTGTCATCATTTTGCTCCATAAAATAAATGTTGTGAAAGCACTTCCGCCAGCTTCATTTTCAACAGGGCAAATGGAGATAATCATAGCTTTTGGATAATTCAACTTCAATTTCTCTTAGAGGGGGTGATAACAAAAAAAAAACATCGTTTTTTAAACTGAAATTGAAGCAGTGATTTGTCCAAGTCCTTCCATGAGTAATATGAGGTTAAACAACAGTTCAGTGGAGACTCCTTCCTTGTGACTCATGAGCAACAAGTTCTCAGAAAGGAGAAAGAGAGCGAGAGAGACAGGCTTGGGGAGGGGGGGGGGCATAATAACATCATTGTGGCTGTTTGAAGTCGCATCAGGCCTGTTTCCCAGATACAGTAAGTACAGGCTGTCTGCATGTCTACTGGCCTCTCGCCACTCAAAGGCCACATTCATGGAGTTGCTGCCGCCCTCACAGAGGGCAATTGGATCCACCGGATACCCTTCCCTTCTCACGCAATGTTGTGTAAACCCGGGGAAAATGACCTCAATATGTCCTAAACGAGTTAAGTATGAAGATGCCGCACCCGCTCACATGTCTCAGACATGATAATGTGGTGATAGCTTTATAAATACCCTCTCTCATGCACACACAGAAGCAGCAAATACTGACTGTCCTGTGTCTGTAAATGTTTCTCGCTTGAGCTGATGGATCTCTTTAAAGGCTAACAGATCATCCCTACCATCTGTTCATATTTGAATCCTTTGTCTTTCATGTTGGCTTAAACAAAAGAGTTATCTGTACCTTCTTATGGAAAACAAGTCTAGAGAACTAATTGCAAATTGAAGTTACAAACTCAACTCCCCAGTTTATTTCATTTACCTTAAATTATTTAGGCTCTTCTTTTATCATACATTCATGTGGCTCTTGGTGTATTGCTTTCATTGTCATGGTATTCAGATGTCAAGGCAGCTGTGCATTTAAAAAAATTTGTTTTGCCATCTCTGAGCTTGTTAATCTTCCATTTAATCCTTCCTCTCTTGTGGTGCCACCACTCCTCGGCCTGGAGGCCTGGACAATCTCAACCTGACTGCCTACGGGTGTGGCTTCAGCCTGCCTCCCACTCTCTCTCTCGCACTCACTTTTAATTGTTTTTATCTTAGTGACTGAGGCTGCTGATTCTTTATTTTTGTTGCTTTCCTTTCCTCACCTGTGCACTTCATGTCACCCTGCTCTCATTCTTGCTTACCTATGAGATAATACCATGAATGATTTGAACACTGTGAGCCCTAGAGAGGTGGATGGGGGTTTCAAAAGGCAGAAAGGAGGCATAAAATCGAAGAAGAGAAACAGTCAGATGGGCCAATTCATGTAGAAAACTCTCAGGCTCGACCTAATTGGCGGAGCCATATGATCACTGCTCAGGCCGAGGCTGGTGTGGTAGGCAATTAACTATGATTCAGATTTTCCAGAAAAATGATCTTAGTCATTTTGTTGAAAAATTGCATATGGTTGTCTCCTTTTATCTACGAGTCAGACACGTGTTTTTCAACATTTGCAGGATTCGTAGAAATTAGAAAAAGGACAGAAGATTACAACCTGTCTATACAGCTAATAGATTATCTTGTAACACCTCCCATGTTTTTAGTCAGCAGCTGGATGGATAGCAGAGTCAAAACACCTGCCAAAAGCCTTCAGGCCTGAGCCTTTTCTCCTGGCAAGCCTCTCCTCCCTGCTACTTCAACTCCTTCTCCTTCTCATGCAACCTCTCCTGGCCAAGTTCTCAGTCAATTTCCAGGCCATATTGAGGCTGTTTTGTGGCCTCTCCCCTGCTGGTGATGTCATGACAAAAAACACAAACTGAGATTTGATGAGCTGGAAAATCTCATTCCAGCTTGTAAAGAATTATTGTCCACTCTGTGTAGAGTAAGTGTCAAAATGTCAACTTTGATTATACAGCTAGAGTGCAGGTAATAATATTTTAAATGCAATACGTCCATGCATTTACACGGTTTGGGAATATGCTTGTATAATGATAGCATGTCCAGCTAGCTTACTACCTATAGTAATAACCTCACCTAGCATTACTTCCAAGGCCAGTTGCATTTCATACTATATTATTTGGGGTTACAGGTTACGTTTGAAAAAAGCCCTCTTCACGACTAGCACATCCACTCTGTAGTATTTCCTCACTACATGGGAGCCTGTAGGCTACCGTTAGCAGTTCTGTCCTGCTCTATTGAACTGTGGGGAGTTTAAACTCCAGCAACCCCAGCCAAACACATTACATGACATAGCGTTATGTTCGCCAAACGCATTGGTTAGTCCTCATCCTAAAAACCTTTTCTCTTGTTATGTTAAAACATACTCTTTGAAAAGACAAAAGAAAACCATAAATGATTTGCAGTTAAAAAAAATTGGCACATAAGTACATAAGATAAGTAGTTAAAAAGGGTTATATTAGAATTGAATAACAGCCTGACATTTATCATGTACGTAGCCATCAACTGGATATTTTAAGACCCCATTCCTGGGTTATAAAACTAGCCATCAGCATTAAACATTAAAAAGTCAGCCGGAGACGCATTTTCAACCAACTCATAAAGTTAGCTTAATTAGCTTGCTAACTACAGCTCAAAAAATCTGCTAGCTAGCAACAGCTGACAAAATCAACGGCCACAGGCTAGAAATGAAGACTGCTTTTGTCTACCTTTGTCTGAAATCAATCGAAAATTATTATTTTTGCGTCTGCCGCTGTTATTTTAAACTGCACGTGCCATGTGAGAACATAAAGCTTCACAGGCTTAGCAACAGCAACTAAGGGGCTATGGGCTTTGTGGTAAGTGGTAAAAGTCTACCACTGCCCAACATACAGTATGTTCCAGTGATGGGTAAGACTGGCTGCAAATGACAAGAAGCCTTAGGTAATAATAACGCCAATTGTATGTACAAATACAACTGACATAATTGCCATAATTTTCACAGTTTGGCTGAGCAAGAGAAAAACAAAACTGAGCAATGAAAAGAAAAGACAAGTGTGTTTATTTGGGGAGACCCCCTATTTAGGTGACACCTGAAAGTGTGCACAAAACCATAAATATATTGTAACAAGTAGGAGGACTGTAGGTACAAAAAAACAGATGTCTTTTTTGTACACATCTTTCAACATCGTCCTTCATATATAAAAGACGTCCACCAAACCAGACCTTTGTAGGAATTTGGAAGTATTTTAGAAGGCCAGCAATATGAATGATCCCTTTGTTTCTCTGTGTTCCTAAACCTGTTCAAACCACTGGCACTCACTTCCTCTCTGCCCACTGTCTCTTCCTCTGGTTCCCTGTCGTCCCCAGTTACTGTATAGTCCTCCTTGGGCTATCTTGGTGGTAGAAAGGTGATGAGAGGGCCGAGAGGTGTTGGGAGAGGCAAGGAGACAGAAACAAGAGGACAGGGAGAAGGAGAGAGAAAGATGGATAGGCCCAGTCAGGACAATGTGAGGCTCTGTCTTCTGGACGCTGAAAGAATTCAACTGCTCCACATGGCCATCACCATGTTACACACACACACACACACACACACACACACACACACACACACACGTAAGTCCTACACATAGAAAGACCATCAGGGATAAAGAGAAATCATTATCTCCTCCCTTCACTGATCTTTGCATGCATTGCTGTGGAATTAACTCTCACCTGTACTACCAAATGGCATCATTAAGTTAGTCACATGTGGTTTGTGAGGTAAAGGCAAAGCAATTGCTTCCTAAGTATGCACCAACCACATAAAGAGATTGTTTTTATGAATCCCCTGAAGCAGAATGTTAGCAGAACAGGCGTATCACCACTGCAATTAATTCACTCTCTGTTTTCTGCTCAGTAAAAACATCAAAACATGGCGTATTTACATCTGCATTCTAAAGAAAGTATAACATTTTCAAAGATGTTTACAGTCGGAGGTATAATCTGAAAACCAGCTTCAGCCGGTGTTGCATTTCCACTCTGCAGCCACAGGTTGTGTGTAGCCAATAGCAGAGGAGCACAGAGAGCCAAAAATAGACATGCTGACCCTTTAAAAGCGGAGTCTGTAACATGTTGTGGCTGCAGGGAGAGAGCCGCACACTGTCCCTTTAAGACAGGCTTTTGTGCAGTGTAGTGTAGTATTTCTGTAGTTGTGTGTGTGTGTGTGTGTGTGTGTGTGTGCGTGTGCGCATGTGTGCATATACTGTGCGTGTGTGCATGTGTGCATATACTGTGTGTGTGTGTGTGTGCATGTAAAGCTGACTGAGCAGGCGAGGGGTTGCGTGACTACTGCAGACGAGTCTGTGACCTCAGAAAAGTGGTTATGAAAATGATCTGTTGAAGCGAGCGGAGAGAGAGCAAGAGTGAGTGAGTGAATGAAAGAGAAGTGAAACAGAAGCGAGAGAGAGAGAGAGAGAGAGAGAGAGAGAGACAGAGAGAGAGAGAGAGAGGCCAGCCCTGCAGAAATGAGTCCATTTGCTTCCTACGCTACACTATCACCGAATGACACTGGAGAGCTTCCACACACACACACACATTCCTTAAGGTATTCAATGCATACACTAACTCTCACACACATACCTCCCGGTGTACTCCATAATGTAGAGACAGTTTCTCTGTACTGTACTTAGAGCATTTTAACAGAGCCACGAGGGAGCGACACTAAAGGCCAGTTCACACAGGGGAGCAGAGAGTGTGCTGCTTGGACAGAAGCGATATGAAAAGTCAGAGATAAAACAAAAAGAGAGGAAGGGGATATTTTTGTCACTGAGACTCAGAGGGGGAAAAAAACAGTAGAGAGATGGAGGACGAAAGTCAGGTATCATATTCCTGCTGTGGAAATGGCATGCTCTGAATATCCAGGAGAGATTCCTGAGGCCGACCACATGGAAACAATTGGAGGTGGACGGAAGACAGGAAGGAGTATACTGTTAAATTACGTATTGCTATACATTTGCATATTTCTTCTTAGTATGAAAAAGTGCTGCTTAGCGCTGGAATTAATTTACACTTTAATGCACGTGTATTTCTTTGTAGTTGAAATCGTTGATTATGATGAAAAATTGGCATTAGTTAATTATATTTCCTCATTCTACCCTAGTATTATTATTATTTTTCTGTTGGAGTAACCCCGTTCCCCCAGGGAAGGCATCAATCATCAACTTTCTTTTAAAATTAATGTATATTTAATGGCTATAACATACAGAAATTGTGATTCAACCTATATCAAGTTCATTAAAGGTTCAACTTTTCCTAAATACAGAGTGACCTAATGTTTTTTGTTTCCGGTGCGTTTGAAATAATTAGAAGAAGAACATCAGGTTAGTTTCCATAATGTGATTGTGGTGAGACCAGTGACTGTTTTTGCTCATTGCTTGGTGAGTAAGAGAGGCTGTAAACATGTACTGTGTAATCAAAGAAAGATGTAAGCTGTTAACTTTCTTTTGTCACAGCAGATGCTGCATATTTTGTTAACCGAGCTTCCAGGACAAATGAGTGTAAATGTTCCCCAGAATGTGGGCATCTGTAAATGTGACGGCAAAAACATTTAGTAACTTGACAGGATGAATGTAATTTCATACATGAAGGGAATTAAGTCTAATCTTCATTGAGTAAAAATAGGAATTTGCTACACAACCTGTCAATGTCAAAATTTTACCGGTCTACCAGTTTCCCTAACTCTGTCTTGAAAAAGGGGTAAGAATAAGGAAGAAGGGATGAAAGATGGAAGAGAGGAAAAAATGAGAAAGAGGGAGGGAGAAACATATCAGTGCTCGGTGCAGATTGCGTGTGAACAGTAATGCTAGCCTTCAGAGAGCACAGTGGAGCATATTGTATCCATGCATGAGTCGCTCAACAAGGACAGCGGCATGACGGAGGGAGGGAGGGCACACCAGGACAAGGGCCGAGAGAGAGAGATGGAGAAAGAGGGAGAGAAGAGAGAAGGGTGAAGAAGTCTGTGTCATGACAATTGTGATCTTTGTTATGAACAGGGTTGCCAACTCTCACGCTTTTGGCGTGAGATACACGCTTTTAGGCTCTGTCCCACACTCTGAGGCTCCACATACAGGGCTTGCGTGTAATTATAAAAATACAGCTGGACTGTGTAAAAACATAGATTTTGCATTACATAGCTTGCAGGTTACAACTTCAGCATTTTGTTGAGTGCAAAAGAGTAGCAGCAATATCAGGTGTACACTGTAAATATCTCTAATTGTAACCTCATGTTACTGGTATGCTGTAATATGTAATAATTTCAGTGAAAACAAAAATGACGACAGACAAAACAGCCTTACTACAATATGAAATTAGAGCTTTTCTTTTTCAATTCTGGATAAAAATAACCTGATAGATGGTTATGACTTAGTTAACATGTATTTTTGCATAAATAAAAACACAGATATGCCCAGTAGAGTAAGTGCTCTATAATGAGGTGAGAGAAGGTGCAAAGTGCTTGTTAAATCCTGGGCAGCTGTGAGTTGGCAAATAAAAAAGTAATAACCAATAATACCTCACTGCTTTAAAAAAAAACAAAAACTTTATTACAGCTAATATATTAATAATGATAATAATAATCCTAATTTTATTTCCAACACATGTTTCATTAAAAGGCAAAGTGCTACAATTTAAAAAGCAAATCAGACAATGCATTAAACCCAGCAGCAACTAAAAACTCATGTAGAAGAAGTAAGGGCAGCGTGTCCGAACTTAAAGGTCTTGAAGACTCCAAAGTTTGTAGCGCTCGTAGATGGTAGGGAAGCGCATTCCAAAGCTGGAGGATAGTTGAGCTGTATGCCCGATCTGCCATGAGAATTAGTCATGGGGTGCAAAGGGTCAATAAGTCATCTGATCTGAGATTCCTCCACATCTTAAAATCTGATGTAAAACTAGACACGCAACCTCTGTAACAATTCTAAAACCAGCGTGATGTTTATCTCGTCTCATCAAGATTCATAGCTACTGCGTTTCAGACCAGTGAAGTACTTGAACTCTGTGTGTGTGTGTGTGATATCGTCTCCCAACTGGTGCAGGGAAACGATATCACACACACACACAATATTGCACACACATATTGCCCTCCTGTCCAGGGTCAATATTTACAGTTCATCCTCTTCTGCAAAATCACTCTGTCACAATGCCTTACCATCTCTCCCTCCCTTCTCTTTCCCCCTCCCTCTCTTTCCACTGCCTGTCACTTTTACTGTGCGTTTCAATGGCTGAGCATGATCAAGGCCAATTATGTCTTGTTTTGAGCGTGCAGGGCATCCTGTGGAAGCAATACATTACAGGCAACTCGTGCCAGTCCACCTCTCCCTCCATATGTGTGTCCTCCCCTCCATCTCGCCATCCCTCGTGCTAATACCACATTTGGTAATTCATTCTCCACACAGCTGTTGCATCCAGTTGGAATGTGGGTAAATGTGAATTTAATGGTGTGTCGTTCGTTATGTACATAGAGGTGTTTCTCTCTTGTCCTGGGGAATACTAGAGGATGTTCGATACCCTGCTTGTGCTTTTCCAAAGAAGATTCTTGTGTTCCTTGTCTTGCATGACAGTAAGTGGATCTGGTGACCAGACCTGATAAAGTTGCATTTTTTTCCTTGGATTGTGCAGGAGAATACATATGAAAGTCACATGAGACAAATTTGGTTCCAAATTAAAATATCCACAATTTAACATTAGGAACTCCTGGCTTTTGGTCCCTGCACATGGGTCCAAAGCTGCAGCCTCAGAGAATGGATGTTATAAAGCAACATGGTGTAAAAATCCAGACTAATAACTATTACTATTATTACTATTATTAATATAATCTAAATGAGTGATTCCCAACCTTTTTCATGATGTGCCCCCACCGCCCTGTCAGATAAACTACCCCTTCGTCTACACCACTCATTTTCCAGATGTGTTTATCTTAACAGAACTGGATGGCATTTAACACTATTAACATTATAGTGTTATTAACATATTTAATAGTTAAATTATTTATTTAATATCAATTAATTAAGTGGTTAGTATTACAATATTTTTTCATAAAACCGAACTATCCGTGTTTAGCTCAGTTTGGTGTAATTTGCAATTGTTGGGCATTTAAACCAAGTAACCATTACTTTTAGCTATCTACTTTAACTATCCATTACTTTTACATGTACCTATTTCAACATTTATCGAATACTTTTAATGATCTATCTGAACCATTCATGCATTACTTTTAGCTACCTATTTTAACCATTTATTACGTTTTGCTAACTATTTCCACCATTTATTAGTTTTAGCTAACTATGTCTGTTTACGACTTTTAGCTAACTATTTCAACCATTTTTCCATTGCTTTCAGATAACTATTTCAACTGTTTATCTCTTACATTTACTACTAATCTCTTTAATCTGTTCATTCATTACTTTTGTCTAGTTCAACCATTTATCCGTTACTTTAAGCTAGACTTCTTTGCTTGGTCGCTGCTTTTCAGGCACTCTCAGTAGCAGCATGTAGCGTTCAGGTGTTACAGCTGACTCAACTGGGAGAAACAAAAAAATGTGCAGCGGTTTGAAGAAAACGAAGAAAAAGAAAACGTAATGTGTTTTTTCCAAACTTTTAAAAACTGTAAAAATGCTAACTTTCAAAACAACTGTTAAAAAGCACGACTCAACATCAACATTTTCCAACTTTGGAAAAACCCACTTTCTATTGTTGTGTGTCTGTTTCAGTACGTGTGTTGGTGAGGCAGGAGGTAGGAAGGAGGTGTCGACACACACATCAACACAATGGTATGGTTTCCCTCTACAGGATGCTGCCTATACATATACACACACGTGAAACAAACACACACACAACCAAACACAGAACAATGGGTCCACACATGTTGCTTTTATTTAAATTACTACTGCTGACTCTTCTCTTGTAAAAACAAACAAAAAACATTTAGTCCGTCGACTCAGATCACCTGCTGAATCAGTTCTCTTCTTTAATGCAGCTTGTATCTGCCTGAAAAGACAAGACAGGATATGTAAAACAAGTGGAGGAGTCTTGGATTTTTACTGTCTCACACTTCTTTTTTCTCCATCATGTGTAGAATGTCTTCATATTTTTATTCTCCCTGTACTTTATAGAAATTTTAAAGCATTTCCATATGACCTCCATTCAGTTCACTCAATAAACATTTATATGAGGCCAGAAGGGTGGATAAACTCTACATCAACCCTTTTGGGCTCTTATTAGTCAATAATGCCACAATTTTGGGGGATTTATGTATGTTTAAAGATGATTTTGGACAAAGAGAGAAATTATTGTCGTTGTGTAACAAAGCATCATTTATTGAGGGCGATGTGTGTTGGTGGTTATGAAATCTGCAAGGTAACCCTCTGTCTGACTTCCTTCTGCTTAAGGTTGGTAGCGATTACATGAAGTTCTCTCGGATCATCCCCTCATCATTGGGATCGTTGCCATTTAATTTTGTAACATTGTCATTTTCTGTTCCCTTTTCTCATTGATTCCAGCTTGCTTGCGGATTGCTCATATTTTCATCAATGGCTCTAAAAGTAGAAGACATTGCATGTGTCTGCTGCAGTGTTAAGTCTATTTAAGGCCTCAGCTTATGTCAGGAAAAAACTCAGTGGGATGTTGCTGAGCTAGTAATGTCTGACTGCTTTCCCCCGTGAGCTGCACAAGTGCTCCTTTGGGAATAAGATAGAGAGAGAGAGCAGGTTGAGAGAGATTCAGAAAGAGAAGAGGGAGCAGAGCAGTTAGACTCTCCAGTGTATAAAATGACCTCGCTGCCGTTGCGTGCCATGGTTTGTTTTCAATACTGGCCACATGTTTGAACATTGCATAACTTCTCAGATGCGGTTTGTAAATCATGAAGTATTTTGGGGCATAGAGATGTGTTTGTGTGTGTGTGTGCTGACAGCCACCTTACCTAACAGCTTCAGCTTATTTATCTTCATGTACATATTCTTTTTTATTAAAAGATCCTGCGTCATAATGCATGCAGTTCTCATAACTGCTGATCACACCATTGAAAATGACTGATTACTGACTGGTTGATGTAGGGAAAAGTAATTTTCCAGTAATTCATACAGTTAATCTCCCTTTTCTGCTCCTGTTTGTTCCACAGCTGTCTGGTTGTGTCTCACTGTCCTAGCTGTGGGAGCTTTGGCCCAATTACAGGCTAATTAAAGGGCCAGTCCATGAAAACAGGGAAGTCTTTGTAGTGCTGTTTGCACAGGTGGTGTGCATCATATGTTGTAATGGTGTCAGGTTTACACATCAAGGCTGCACACATGGACATGCATTAGCGCACATGCACTGTACACACTATGCACACACTAAAAGGAGGCGGGTTGCATACTTTAAATAGCGTCATTTCTTTTTCCTTAATAGTGTTAATTTCCAGACACTAACTGTTTAACGAATCAGTCAAACTGATAAACTAAACAGTTCTGAGATGTTCCGCTTTGGCTGTGAACTGCAGAGCAAAACAACTCTCTACAGAAGGTAGTAAATCTGTCCAGAGTAACCTTCCTTATCTCTTCTACCTGTTACTGAGTAGATAAGATGAGGGAGGATGTCCACCATATTATTTATCCAGATTATGGAGTTGTTTGTTGTAGTATTATTCACTGAGAGTACAGAATGCCAGGTTACAAGTGTACAGCTCTCTGGCTTGTAACACAGCTACCTTACAACCGAAGGGCTTTTATTCTGGAGGTTTTCACACGATTAACTGACAAATTGTTTCATTGCGTAAATTAAAACCCAATGACAGATGACGTCAGGACTGAATCTGCATCACTAAAAATGCTATGTAGCTGTAACGGAGCTGTTATCGGTCAGGCATAGCGTTTCCCAGAGGGCTGGCATCAGTTGGTCCAACTGACCCGTCCCAAAAATAAAATGCTCAACCACAGCATTTCAGACATGACAGAAGAATATGCTGACATTTAAAGACACTTGTTTCCAGAACAGCTGCCATGTTTGTTGAGATTTACAACCTGGACACTCATGATGGCCCAGCGAAAGTGGTGCATTTGTCTAATTTGGTATAGGATGAGTTCTTCTAGATGTGAGAGAGTAAAAGAGTTCTGTCAGTCTTCTATTGTGCAGTGTATGTGAAATAATGCTTGTTCTGAGACTTGTCAGATCACAATAAAGAAAGCAAAATTTATGAGCTAGCTTTGCAACTGCGCTCTAGGTCCCAGAAGCATAACAAGTTGCTTATGAGCCCTCTCGCTCAGTAAACCTGGAGCTTGTAGGGTTTCATTATCCTCCTGTTGAAAGGTGGTTCTTCTATACAGTAGGTCACCTTGATGCCAAATACTCTATCCATATAGCTGCACAGGACCATTCCTTCCAAAAACTGACTGGGATTCAGATTTTAACACTCTCCAAATTGAAAATCCAGCTTCACCGGTAAATATTTCAACAATCCGAGGAGGAAACAGTCTTTGTTTA
This sequence comes from Maccullochella peelii, assembly GCA_002120245.1. Lineage (NCBI taxonomy): Eukaryota > Metazoa > Chordata > Actinopteri > Centrarchiformes > Percichthyidae > Maccullochella > Maccullochella peelii. The sequence goes on from LKNJ01000961.1 coordinate 78,028, forward strand.
TCTGCGCTTTTACAGTAGAATGTGCTGTTGAAATGAAAAGCCTTTCACTGAAAATAGTTTGGAGGTGGAGAACCAACCATTTCTCAGCAATGACATGTTTTTGGTACAGTCGGCCATAATAGGCTGCACTCTCACCCTGCATCCTCCCTCAAACACACATCCACCACCCTGACACACTCTCGCACACACACACACACACACACACACACACACACACACACACATACACACAAACAGTTCAACTGGTTTTCCTTGTCAGCGCTCTGATCTGTTGCGGACTGACCACCCACGCTGCAACCAAAAACCTCCCCAACATGTGAGACTCATCAGCCAAACCTGCTCTTTAACTTTCGAAACCGCATTTTCGAAGGTGTTACAGCCATGACGAAATCACAAACACATTGAAGATCCATCCAAAGGTATTCTTTGTAAAGGAAGGTGTGTTGGATCCTTGCTATCATATTTACACGGCACACACTGTCACGAGCATACAGGGGATATGCATTTCCACTAACACACACCAAGGAGAGAAAGCGGGGTTGAGGTTAACCAGACGAGGGCTGTTATAGAGATAAGAGGTCTCATTTGGTCACGGAGGGAGCAGCTATGGATTTAATGGGGATGACAGGTGAATAAACGGTTGAGATCCATTAACCCTCCCACGACACCAGCTTAAGCCTTGCACCTAACCATTACACTGGCCTCTGTTATGAGCTGCTGTCTAAAGTATGTGTGTGTGTGTGTGTGTGTGTGTGTGTGAGTATATAAGAGTGTGTGTATGTGTGCGGAGGCGTGGTTTAGCTCAGGAGTCCCACCCTACTGCACGCAATGCCTGGGAATCCGTGCCGGTCTAGGATTTACTGAACACGCTTTAGGGAATCCCAGCTCTCTCCCTCCCACATAGACACAGACACACACACACACACACACACACACACACACATCTTTAGGATATAGTGTTGATATAGTTAACACTGATCAGGTGAAATCACTCACAAAGATGGCACGCATACACACACTCCACAAAACACTGATGTGGTGCAGTCACACAGTTACACGTGTGTGTGTGTGTGTGTGTGTGTGTGTGTGTGTGTGTGCACGTGTGCATCATGCTACACACACACACACACACACACACACACTCCCAAACGATGCAGAGCTGTCATACCTGACACTGATCAGATGAGATCACACACACACAGACATTCATTCCACAGAAGTGAACATACAAACCATCTGCACCTGGAAGGGCCAATCAGAAGCAGCCGTTCCCTTGTCAAAGGGCCTTTTATTTTGCTCCTCATAAAAACACAGAAGCTAATGATACTGTGTGGTTATATGCCAGATTAAAATTTTACACTGTGATTTAAGTTAGCGCAAAAAAATAAAAGTACTACATGAAAGAAACCAGAAGCATAATAGTTAATGTTCCAGTTGGCAGTGTATCAACCAGCTTGTTTGGCTTGGAGTCAAGAAAATGTGAATTTGAGATAAAGACAAAGATAAAGGCAACTATGGCACCTCAGCTACAGCAGTGTTTCCATCCAGCTGTCAAGCTCTTTTAAACAAATGTTTACATATCAGAGAAAAAAATTGCTAGATATAAATTTAAATAAATTAGCTTCCAGAGCAGCAGTAAATTAAGTCTTAGTTGGTATTAGGACATTATGTTGTGTCTCTGTTTTTCATTTAAATCCCAAACCACGTTTGAATTCTTCAACATTATCAACAACTGTAGTCTGTCTTTATGCAAGGTATACTTTCACCAGAGGTCTAAGGAATGGAGAGAAATTGATTAAAAATATATTAATGTTTTTTAAATTCAGCATTTAGAATTCACATAAGATTATCTGGGATTATTTAGATTATTAAAATAGATAGAAGAAGAAATAGCACAAAACAAGGTCTAATCTCTTTCCTTCTTTATCCCACTCCCTTTGCTGTCTTGACCTCTCCCCTGCCTCAGTGATTCACCACTGGTGATCAGAGGTGAATTTCTCTATTGTGGCATAATGAGACTAAATGTTTAGACAGGGAGAAGCTATGACCGTCGAGCAAAAGGGAAGAGAAGGAGGAGGAGGAGGAGGAGGAGGAGGAGGAGGAGAGAGACAGGAAAGGAGAGGTGATGTCAGGCACTGGCTTTCACATGGGGTGGAAGTGTTGAAATGAGGGAGGTGTTACAATATCCTTTGCATTTGCTGGAACAGTTTTTTTTCCCTCAAATACACAGGTACCTAAACAGCAAAATCACATAGCAAATAATTTTTTTTACAGGCAACCCAAAAACAAGTGCAGTTAAGCACAAAATAAAGCTTACACGGATAGCACAAAATCCATGTAATTACTTTTAAATATGCAGTAATGATGAGGATTGGCCCAAAGCATTTCAGATAGATCACTCTACACAGTGATGGTGGTGCAGTGGAACAGTGTTCATCATCTTGTTGGTAGCTATATAATAAATCAAAACTACGAAGTAATTTGGTGTGTACAATGTAGAAAAGATAACTGTATAATTAAGGTCAAAACTGTTGCTATCTATCTCTCATGTGCTTACCATCTGGCTCTGCGTGAACATGGGCCAGACTGGATTGGGTTTAATACAAACCCCAGGTCCGCCTCACTAAGACCCTCTAAGTATCACAATGAAACTTGAAGCATGTTTGAGACACATCTGGAGCTCTCTCTGACTCTCCTTCACAGTCCAGTGGAGCCACAATGGATTTTGTCCTTCCTTCTAACACATACTTTTTCATGTTTTATTGTCCGATGGGAAAAAGACTTTGAATCTCATTCTCTGTTCATTTTATGACGGTTCCCACCCTGGCTTCTCTTTATCTTTTCCTCTCTTTCTGCCTTTTTTTTTTTTATTGTGCAAAAAGGACTCCATTCTTTGTTCTTCTTTGTTAGTCTAGAGTTTTAGTCAGTAGCATGGGAATTGATGCTTGAATTGCAACACCATATTGAGCCACTCTTAAGGTCAAATTCAAGTGTTTGTCCATAAACAAGTTCATGATGAGTATTAGCCCTCACCCAAACAGTTTGTCAAATCTTTATCCCAGAGTAACATCAATTAAAAGCATTGTTCCTTACAGAAAAAGCATAAAGCTACCAGTTTTCCTTTATCATTCTGACACTATCATTTTGTGATCATTCAGTAAATTGCAGTTGATCTTTTAGGAAACAGTGTGCCATTTAAATTCATTTCCACACTAGACCATATAAAGTATGGAGCAGGAGTGAGCTCTTTTCCACCGATGTTAAGCCTCCATCATCATCATGTGCACAACCCTGAAAGCAGATCTGGGCTCAGATCTTCCAGTCTGCTCTGCACAGTGCACTATAAAATTTGGCCTGAAACGAGATGTGTCTGTGCTTGAATGGACCGATTACAGCAGGCTATTTAAAGATGAGAGGCCACAATAGAAGCAAAGCCTGAATGACAAGACCACACACTGTTATGAGAAGAGAATGGTAGAGCTCTGTGTGTGCATATGTGTGTGAGAGACAGAGATCTCTTGTGCATTGGTATGTCGAGTCCTGTGTGTGTTTGTGCAAACGCGAGCATGCATGTGTGTGATTTGTCACTGATAATTTGGCACAGGATGCTGTAACTTTTGTTATCGCGAGCTTTATTTCTCCAGAGACAGTGATACCATCGGCCTTATTTAAACAGCCCTACTGTGAACACATTAAGAAGCCCTCCGTCTAAAATTACACACCAGGTGTCCTCTCAGCTCATCCTAACCACTTTGGACAGAGACAAAGGTGTTTTGCCAGTCCTAAATGGCTTTGCAGTGCTGGTAATAATCACTGGTGTCAGTGAGGAAATGGATCGGCTGACCACAGAGCTTTTTCTGAGCGCTTCTTGCTGTACTAAAATGTGGATTGGGAGGGTAGACAAAGCTTGACCCCTAGCATCTATTGCATTGAACCTATTCTTACAGATTTTCCATGAAATGCCCTAATGGTAGGAACCAGCTCTCTTTTATTTTCTGCATTCATCCTACTGGGTTCCACTCTGATTTTCTTAACATCCTTTTTTCTCTTCTCTTCTCTTCTCTTCTCTTCTCTTCTCTTCTCTCCACAATGGAAAAACCAGTCACAGTAATTAATAATTATATGCTGTGGCAGGCGATAAAAAGAAGCATGGGGGGGAGAAAGAAGAAACAGGTTTCTCTCTTTTCCCTGTGCCGTCCCTTTTGACATGTAAAGCGTGTAAACTTGGCAGGGCCAAATTTGTTGATTGCAAGCTACTGATGTGACCCATCTGGGGTTGAAACATTGTATTAGGTCTTCGCACGCTATTCCCCGCCACTCCCTCAGCTCAGCAGCTCACCCCCCTTCTGTCACATGAGAAACAGTTGCAGTACTGTTGTTGGGCGAGGAGGATGTGGGTATTTGAAGTGTTTATTTTGTGTGTGTGCGCACAGTGTGTAACGGGAGACTGGCTCCTAAATGGACGGTCCAAACCCTGCAGCAGCTGTGTGTGTCCTGTTGAAGTGTCCTTGAGCAAGACACCACATCCCTAAATGACTGAAGGGTAAATGTGCCCATGCTTGCATTGTGTGCTGTAATTCTCTTTCTCCCTCTGTTTCTTCTGTGCTCATTTTCAAAGACTTTAAAACATGTAGCCCACTTTTCCAGAAACAGCTGCTCAAAGTACTTATCAGTTGACTAAAACAGCGGTTCCAAGTTTTTTTGTCTGATGTGCCCCCACAGCTGATCTAAAGTACCCCACCCGTCATGTTCCTAATGTGTTCATTTGAATTGATTTTAAACTGTATGGTATTTAACCCCATTAATAATATAATATAATATATAATATTTTCATACAATTGAACCATTTTCAATATTTAGTCATTTTGGTGTGTGCAGTGTGGAGTGTGAAAGTGGCAGGTTTGCATTTGTACTTCTTGGAGTGGTACAATAAAGGCTGGACATTTTGATCATTTATCCATTACATGAAGTTAAGCATTTCAGTTGTTTATTAATTACTATTAGCTATCAATTTCACATTACTTTTAGCTATTTAAACCATTTATCCATTACTTTAAGCTAACTGTTTAGACTTCTCTACGCTTGCTAGTTTTCACAGCATAGTGTTCAGGTGTTACAGCAGACTCAACATGTGGTTATACTGTATACTTTCTTTTTATCAAATCTTAACCTCTATTTTGTCAAATTAGTTGAGCCACTCTGCAATCTTTGCAACTACTGGTGACTGCAGAAGTACCACAGGAATCACTGGATTAAATGATAAATGAAAAGCAAGGTAACCAAAATACTGGAGCTGTTAGAGCCCTTTGTTTGACAGGATGTTAAACATTTTTTTTGTCAAGGTAAAAAAGCATAAGAAACAGCATTGAGATCACAGAACGTTCACAGCATTTTAAATCATACTTACTTTATGCCATATTAGAATAATTTCAAATCATGTCAGAATCAATATATCAGCCAAACGCTGATCAGTATTTGGCTGTTATATACTAGTTTATTCAGCTGATTTCACAACAGAACAGATGAGTAAAAGAACAGAAAACAAGCCACAATTTACAATGTCCTTATGCAATAGAGAGGAAAAGAGTCATGCATTGCCTCGCGTGAGTTGGTCACAGTGAAACTGCAGTGTTTTGAGCTGCTAATACTTTCCCAAATCAGAGATATTGCTCTCATTCCGGAGACATCCTGAAGCTATTGCAAAGGAATTTCTGTGGTCCTGCTCATAAATCAAACTTCAGCTGCAAGCAGAAAATACTGGAGAACTGGCCCCCATAGTGACATACAGTGCAGTGCAGCTCCAGATAAACTGCTTTGGAAACACATGTTCTCCTCAGACATGTTTGGTTTGAGGTGCCTCAGTTGCGGTTTCTCTGCCTGGAAATCACATGCTGTGTTTATGAAAGAAAAAAAACATTAAGTCATCATTTAAAAAATCACTTATAATCTTTCATTTATTTAAAGATTTCTCAGCAAGAATGGAGTGATTTATGAAGATGCAACCTGAGTTAAATATTCGAGCCCTGATACTGAAGTTGGCAAAGCAGCTACTTCAGTTTGTGAGTCTTGGGTACTCACACAGCACCGCAGTTAGATTTGATTAGATGCAACATTGATGATTATTGTGAGAAAATAGGGTTGTTGCAACATCGGAGAATAGAAGAGATAAGAGAAAATGGAGAAGTAGAAGTTTGAAGTAGATGCCACTTTATTAGATGCACAAGTCACAGAGCTGCTTCTCCTTTCTGGATGGACACGGGATCAGAAAAATATGTGCATGAGTAGAGAAGTAGCGCAGGAGAAGTAGCACTGTTAAATAAATCTTATACCTTACATTTCCAAAATTTAAAAAGCCTTGATTTTAGTTTCGTCTCAGGGTACTTAGGTTATGAAGACTTTATCAGCCCAGGAGGTTGAAGGGAATTTCTTAGATGCGCAGTAACCCTTCAAATTAAATGACACCATGGAAATATCCAGAACAGATACAGGAGTTACAGATAGAGGCCCTGGTCCAGCTGTGTTTCCCACAGGTCTCAGCTGCAGTGCGACACCAAAGAGCCGAAGTGGAAGTTTATATGCTGCTGAGCCCAAATGGTGGTTTACTGACACATGGTGTAATGTGAGGTTCATTAGTGTGGAGGCGATAATTGCAAGGGTAGTTTGAGAAGCGTGCCACGCATTAGGTCCTGATGTTCACCTTTTAGCATTCACTGTATAAGAGTTTCCCCTTGTGGCCTTAGCCTTTCCCCTTGGAAGACTTTGACCTTTGGAATTCCCTTTGTTGTTAAAATGAATATTTTTGAAGTACAAACTTTCCAGAATGGAAAGTCAGGACTCTATGCCCTAACCATTGTTGGTCTTTAATTCTTTGACAGATACATGCATGCATTTCTGTTTGATTACATTTCTATCTCCAGCTTGAAAACAAATATCACATGCACATGATCTCATCTTGCATTTCATCCAGGATTTGTCTTTATAAGTAACATAAATCTCAACAAATCAAGTGATATAATGACAGCATGTTACCTACTATTTACATAAATCAAATTAGCCTGCCTTATTTGCTCTGAAACTTTTTCCACATTTATCCCTTGCCTCAGCATTGCAGCGTTGCTCTTTACCATCTGCGGATTTCTACAAAGTATGAGAACATAAATGCACAATTTATCATCCAAACAGATCTATAGCTCAGTTCTATCCTGGCTGTCTATGTGAAATTCCTGAAACTGAACTGTTTCTGCTAAGTAAGCTAAGAAACATGCCATTAACCCTAAATGTCCAAGGTTAAAATCCAGTCTGGGATTTTTTCTTGTCACATGCCATTATCCTGCAGTAATCAGACTTTAAAATAAGTAGGAATATGTATATGACCATCTTCAGCTTCTCTTGAGAGTTTTATTTTCCTATAATGGTTTAAATGCTGTTTCAAATGCCTAAAAAGAATTGATTTCTGAAAGAAAGAAGAAAAATATAAGAAATATAAGAAGAAAATGTAATGTACATATTTGGACAAAATATTGGTACCCAGTTCCAGGTCAAAATGAATTTTAGACTGAAAGCTGTATAAGTTCAAGGCAGTGAAACATACAGTTCAGTGTTTGTGTCTGTGTGTGATTCAGGGACGCAGAAGCTTTTGGGTCAGTGCACGGAGACACTCAATTCTGTCTGATGACCCTACTGTGCCCTGCTGTACTCTGTCCAAAGCAATCCCTCTTTTTCCCTGATCCAAATACACACACACACACAAGCACACGCACTCACTGACCACAGCTTCTGACTTTGCTTCCGTGAGAAGCCGAGTTTCGTTTTAGGGTACAAAGAGATTTAACCTCATGGTCATAAATGATCACCAGGCTGAAACACACATATGTGCACAAACAATTACTGTCTCATACGCATACTCACATACAAAGAGCAAAAAAAAAAGACCGACCTACCCATTGACACAAATATAGACTCACAAAACCACACACACACATGCAGGCACAAAACCCTTTTTGTTCTACTGTACTTAGATTTTTTGCCAAGATTTCCTTTGACTAAAATCCTTCCCTTAGCCCTAACCTTAGCCCTAGACCTAGCCCTAGCCTTAGCTTTAGCCTTATATCTCTCTCTTGCATAACTGACCTTATCCCAGTTTTCACACATTTTGCCACAGTAACACCTCCACATACATTGTGTTAAGTAATATTAGTAGGAAAATGACAACCTGTAGACCTATCAGCTCAAAGGCTGGAGGAATAGTTTCTTTTAATAACTTCTGTAAACCTGCCAAGTTTGTTCAGGGTACACTAAATAACTACTATGGGATGGCAGAGGTTCTGGTTTGACCGTGACTTCTTTGTTTTGTTAGCTTAAAATTGGCCAAAACACTAATGTCTTGTGAAGCTGGTTTGATATTGCACTTCCATAATGGTCCAAATTGGTGCAGCAGAGGCCGAGATATCCTGACTTTTATTCCCTAATGTGAGTTTCAAACCACTGGCTCCTACATTTCCCATAATCCAATTAATAGCATCTTTTTCTTCAATCTGCCTTGTCTAGCAAATTTCTAAATCCTCACCTACAAAGGCTCTGTGTTATATATTTGTTGTCTCCAAGCCCAAGCTGAGATGACCCAGATGACATCACTATGACATCATCAGGGTTATTTTCTCAGACTTGACAAAGCTCCTCCAGATCCACAAAATACATTATACAAGTGTTTTCACAGGCTGTGTAGAGCTCCTATAGTAAACTGACCTTCAAGAGAAAAACCGGTGGCGTGTAAGGTTTGTCTTAAAACTCTCGTCTTTCCATTTCCTTGTACCACACACATCAATTCAATTCAATTCAATTTTATTTATATAGTGCCAAATCATCCAGTTCAAGTCAACACTACCTAAACTTCCCTCCATGCAGTGTATTCAATATTCCCCCTAGAAGGAACACAGTTGGGAGCTTTGCACGTACGTAAAATATCTTCCTATTCAGAGCAACAGCCTGCTTGGAGAGGGCAGACAAGTCGGTGTTTGTTTACACTGTGAAAATCTCCCTAGTTGGTTGGGAATTAAACATAACACACACACATACATCTATACACTCGTAGCATCACGCTAACGTCAGATGCAAGGAAGTAGAGTGGCGACAGAGTGGCATCTACAGCAAAGCCCTACCATGCGTGACTCTCTCCTGACTTTGCCTCTTTTAGCAAGCTTGCGTGATCCCACCATCACTCCCCATCAAGCCCTTCGCCCCCCCTATATCCTTCACTCACACACACACAAACACACACACATACACTAACACACATATCGCCTGCTGGGCGTTAGCACAGGGGGTACATGTCCTCCCTCCCTGAGCCAAATGAAGTGATCGGAGCAAACATTGTTGGTATAAACAGGCTTGGATTAGAGTGTTGTGATGACAAGAGGCACAGATGGGAGAATGTGAAGTGGGCAGTCACGATATGTCCAGACCTGACAAAGGATACCTCGCTGTGCTCACCTCACTTATTTTCACCTGTCCTCCCAGAGCTCACATCTAGAGCAAATGCCAGGGTTTTTGGAAAGCTGATCCTATTATTGTTAGATCTAAGCTACCAGTAGCTAATACTTTGTCTCAGTGTTCAATACTTTTAAATTAGACCATTGTCTATTATGTATTAGTGAAGATATATGTATTCAGTGTTTCATTTAGAATTTTTGTTGTTGCCATCATGGAAAAGTATATAATAAAAGCTTACCATTAGTTGGGCATGCTGGAAACATATCCATATAAAAACATTTAGCATAATTTAGAATCTTGCAGCATGCTGTTTAGTATCATGATTCTCCTCACACTGGAGAAATGATCACAACCTTTTTGCCTATTTTCAAAATTCTTAAGGTGGGTTTTATCACTCACTTGGTCATTCCACACATGTCATATTTGAAGTTTTGATGTCAAAGCAGCTGAGCTGCCTTGGGGCTGTTTCTGCGAGCATCCAGTGTTTGCCTGCTGCCCCGGCCAAATACCCTGCAACACAGGGACGAGGTGTTAGGAGAACGATAATCAGATTACTGTTGGCTTAGTGTGTTGCTTAATGAATAAGCTCTGTCAGAGGCCAAATTGTTGTGTGATATTGTTGGTGAGAAACGCAGGAGGCAAGTCACTCATGATAAAGTGAAGCTGACAGGTGATGCTAAGTAAAATCAAATCAGACTGAAACTGTTAGGCCTTGTACTACAAACAGAGTCTGTCTTTAAAAGTCTCATGCTCAGTACTGAAATCCTGTTTTTCTTTAAATATATAAAGGACAACATTGATTGAAATAATTCTTTTCAGTGATGCAGTTAATTGTTTTGCCAGAATTTCAAAAGATGAGATAAAATTGGATGGACTTAATAAATAATGTAATGAAAAAGATGCTTTTAGCACTATGAAGGGCTGTGGTGGGGTAACAACAGTAAATTGAACTGTGGCTGCATGTTGAGAGAGACCTTAAATACTTCAGTATCCTGTTGCTCTAGATGACTGCTTCACAGATTGGTCTTGGTCACACAGTCACACAGTCACACAGTCACACACACACACACACACACACACACACACACACACACACAGCAGCACACTGGATATATAACACCTCTGATAGTGTCTGCTGACTGACAAGTAAATGGCTTTCATACATAAAGCATGATCAGCATCATGGCTATTACTTGATCCCCTGCAACCCTGGACACATTAACCACCTCACACCCATTTAATTACACATTAGTGGACCTTTCTGTGTGTTTGTACGTGTGTGTAGTGTTTTGGTGTGGATTCTGGGACATACTGTATACACATATGTCAATAAAAAAAATGTTTTATTGTTCCTGTTGAAAGAAAACCATGCCAAATGTGGTGGTTTAGATTTTCTTTTTTTGGATTATACTAAATACTAAATAAACCATTAAGACACCACTGGATTAGCTAAAATGCATTGTCACAAAGCTAACAACAAGTGTGTTTTCTGAGCTCATGAAAAGTTGATGTTTTGGAGATACATGTTTTTTACAGGACAGTGCCATGCTACCCCAGCAGAGTTTCAGCAAAGTACTGCATGTAAAAGTACTTCTATACTGTGCTCGTTCCACCTTTGTTTCGTGGTTATCATTGCATGCTGCAACTGCATTACCAAGCTCTTCCACTGACCCCAGTACAACTTCACTCAGTAGTGCATTTTGTCAGCCACTTTGTACTCACTTCTCCTGCACTAAAACGATGCGCTCTTGAGTAAAAGCTCAGCAAATGAACACAACTTGTTGAAGTCGTAAAGTACCCTTTCCACCCCGTCTCAGTGGTTAGCATTTGTTTAGCATTGCGTGCTACAACAGCATTAGTGTAGTTTCCCTCCCATATGGATTCAGCCTGAGGGACCATCTGCCCATTATTATTTGCCTCAATGGGCCGAAACGGCACCATAATCTTTTTTAACAGATTACCCTCTTGTTATGGAGAGGCTGTATAGATAAAAAAAATGCTAACAGGATCACTGATTAAATCAACTTTTCATGAAAAGATGTGGTTCTTTTCCAGAAAACCTGTTGAATGTTCTGTTTACAGTGACCACAAAACAGGCGATAATTGCTTTTGACTGGCCAACGGGGACGAGAATACGAGAGGGATAATCTAAGGCTTGTTGTACTTCTTTCTCCCTGTTATTATGAATAATGTGAGTGACACTAGTCACTAGGCACGCAACACAAGGAACCAGCATTTTGCTTAAGTGGAGGTGCATGTGGCACTGCAGACTGTAACCTCCGCTCTACTCTCTGTCTCTCTTTTGCCCTCCTTCCTTCTCATGCAGGAATGCAGCGAGACTAAAACACATGGGTAGAAAAGGAATAATTATTCCCTGAGTTGTTTAAGTATTTCCTTTTCCAGTATGAATAAGCAGGAGAGTCAGGCACTGGTGCGTTTTGTAATGAAAAATCACAGTGGTAAATAGTGCTGTAATAGTAAATAGGATGACTGAGTGAAATGAGCACTTTATGGTTGTTCTATACATTGTGAGCCAATGGTCCTGTGCTCTGCAGTATATTTGTTCGAGTCTATTTTGATGAAGTGAATTTACTTTAGACTTTTTGGACCCAAAGCCTGGCCCTAAATAACTCAACTTACGAGGAACCAAAAGATAATTTATCCCTTGTCAGTCTTTCACTCTTCATCCCGCTTGTTTCCCCCTTGCAATTCCAAAAATATTTCAAAACACTAAATTCACCTCTCATGGCACATCTGTTTCTGAGCTTCTTGTTTGTTTATAGAGCACGAGAGGTTTTGATTTCAAATGTATCTCTAAATAAACTCAAAATCAGTGAGATGGGCTTTACAGCAGCAAATGTGCACATAAACTTTACAGTTTAAGAGGACACGCTGTACGTTAATTTCGAGCTCTTGAATCTCCGACTGCTTGTGAAAATGGAGATTGTATGAGTACTGAAATAGAAGGCTTTTTTGTGGCCAGGTGGGGTTCCTGAATGCAACTTTTATTAACCACCAGCTCCTTGAGAGAGAGCAACAAGCCACAGCCATCCTCATCAAAACAGGAATCCAAGGAAAAGCTATTTATAGAGTCACCACGCAAACACATACATGCATGCAGGAGCTCATGTCTCTTACAGTAATGCAGTGTATCTCAGATCCTCCTCTGCACACATGGCACAAAGAGTCCATTATTTTATAAAATGTTTGCATTAGAAATGTATCAGTTCTTACTATTAATTTTATAATTGGCTCACCATATCACTATACACCAACAATCTAAAAGGAAATGTGCTTTTTGTGTAGTGTACTCTTGGCAAATCCATAGTTTTTCCACAAAGGATAAAGTATGTCTGGACACTGAGGTCCCCCAAAAGTAAATTAATTATGTCACTATTTGAATGAGCCTATCAGAGGAAGTTTGAGATAAATATAGAAGCAAGTGAGACACGCTGAAGAGAGTGGAGAATAGGACTAACAATGGTGTTTCCCACAAAAATATACTTCCACTGTGCGTGTTTGTTTCTGCAACTGCGAGCTGTACGTGCAAGCTTCAGTGTGTTACACGTGTGTTGTCATTCAGCCTCCAGGCAGGGTTATTGCTGGGATATATGTGACTCATGAGGGAGTTTGTATCCTGAGTTGACCCCCCCCGCTGAGGAAGACTGAGGGCCAGGGTCGACGTTTGTTTGGTGGAACATGTCGGGTCCCCGGCAACAGCAGGAAAAGTGGAGCGTCTTGTTGTCTTCAATTAGAAAATACACTGTTGCATTCATTTGGGTACAGACAACTTAAAAGCTTGCCTGCATAACTGGCTCATCTCACGCAATGCATGCCTGAATGCAGCCTGTGTGTGTGTGCGGAGAGCACATCATTTCACACTGAAGTGCATTCTCCCTGGGCCTCCATCCATTTGCATTCTGTTAGTTTCTCTAATTGTCTGTGTAAATATTGCACCACGTCAGCCTTATGTTGTGGTTAATTTTTCCCAAGCCTTGACAAGCCAAATTTAGGAGTGTTTAGACAGCCTTTTAGCTGGCTCTGCCTGTGTGTCGCTCTTTCAATGGGTTCATCAAAAAAAAAAACAATCTTCTCAGCAGACAAACATCATGCTCACATAAAACATGTACACCACAATCATCAGTCATGTTTTCTATTTATAGAAGCAATTAGATGACTTTCATAATATGAATGCTATAATAGTCCTCCAGTGTGTGTATGTGAAGAGTGCATGGCGCCAGTTTTATGATGCACTGTGTAGTGAAGCCACATACAGTAGCAGTATACACACTGTATTGTAGTTGCCATACAAGTCTGTTTTGCCCAAGGTCTCATGTGTCAAGATGTATTACTCCTGTACAACATGGTGACTAGTGCGTCTCCTTGCCAACCAAAACAGAGAAGTGGAAACAATTGAGTTTACATCCCGACCTCCAATCTGTGTGATCCCATTTGCTTTGTCATAATATCACTTCCCCTTCACTTCAGTATCTAGGCGCATGACCAAGGCTTTTGTTTATGTTCTATTCAGGAATCGATTTTTTTTTTTCCCTTTCTCAGAGATAGACTTCCCCCAGCAGGTCCACATGCACACTCCCCACAAAAAAAACACTCACTCACATTATAATCTCCTCTGAATATTTGTGATTCCCGACACTGCCTCCAAGAAAAGTACTTTTTGTAGATGTTGTTTTGTTAGCAGACAAAGGCAATTGCTCTAAATCCTGGCAGTCTATCCCTTCAAATGTAATCTTATATGTCACAGTGGACACAATTCATTCTCATCCAAAGCAATATCAGAAAGATTATAAACCTCAATCCAAAGTTAATATTGGTATCAAGGATGATTGAAGATGGAATCACTGTAGTTTAATGCAAACTGTGTATCTATCAACTGGAACAGAATGAAATGAGTGGAAAAAGCCCCTGTTTGTTTTCAGAAAGTTATGAAAATGCTAAAAGTTTCTTTCACTGAATCTTTTTTTCTCTTTGCCACATTACAAAAACAAGAAAAAAAAGTTGAAATGGTAAGGGTTGGATTTGGACAGGGCAAGATCCAGACATTTGATCTGTGGCATAATGAAGTATTAGCTTCCATTACAGTGCAGGCTTAACCTTTTTGCGGAGCACCATTGAGCGCTTGCCAGCAGTCATCAATATTTAACAGCTGTTGCTATTATGAAATTCTTTATGGGCTAATGTGGCTCGCCGGCTTGCACGCAAGGCCTTGGCCGGCCGCCAGCACCCTGTCAGGAGGAAGGGGGGGGAGATTGACAGACGGCTCGCTCGCGTGACAACCAGCCCTTGATCAGCCAGCTTCCCTCTCTCTCTCCCTCTCTCTCTCTCTCTTTCTCTGTTGGTGTTGCTCTCTCTGCTGTGGATTTCCTGTGCCTGCGGAGAGAGAAAGAAAGAGAGAAAGAGAGAGAGAGACACACACACACACACACACACACACAGGGAGAGACAGAGAAGAAGAGTGCTGAGGGAAGGGGGCGGGAATAGGCAAAGGAAGTGGCTGTAAGCCAACCCAACCTCAACACACACATATGCACACACACCGTTTTCTCTACTCACGCAAGCCTTGTGGGAGGGGAGGGACTGCTGTGCTGCACAGCGTTCGCATGTTCAGGTCCGGAGCTCTTCTTTACAAGCCGAACACACAGTGGAGGATCAGCTGCCAAATGATGGCACCCATGCTGCTGAAATCAGGGCGACGGAGAGCCTGAACACAGATAGTTAACATGAATGTGTTCAGGTGTCACTCAGATATTTAAGACTTTTGAAAAAGATTAACCCTCTAAGTCAAGGTGGAGCTAATTTTAACAACTTTATATACTGCTGGGTGGTTTAATCTACAACAGTGCATCATATTTATTTAACTTTTTGTACGTAAACTATTATGTAAAATCACTAGTAACTATAACTGTCAAATAAATGTTGTTTCTTTCACCACTGCTTATTACTTATTGAAATTACTTGTTTATATCCTCAAATAGAATTCAGTTTAATTTCAGCCACAAATTACTTTAAACTGGCAGAGTATAAAGTAATGAAATGTCAAGAAACACTATAGAAATGGCAGCAATAACCACATGTTTGACTCGATTTGGAGTAGCATGCATGCAGGCTGCCCAGGTCCCAGGTTAAAACCGTGCAGCAGCTGGTGTTGTGTCTATGAGCAGCCACGTATGAACACTTACCTACTCCTCACTGCGTATTGCTCTGGATAGGAGCATGAGCTAAAGCATAGACCCGGAGTATTCAGTTCAAAATGCATGCTACTCTTGTACTCACGATTTATAAAACGCTTTGAGTCATGCAACACTCTTCAACATAATGTCATGCCATGCCATCTTTGAATCTAATGCTCTAATGTACAGGGTTGTATTGAAATATTAATCTCTGCATTTTTCAGCGTTTTGTGAGACATGCCTTTGTGTTTTCTCTCCATTATCCCCGGAATGAAAGCATGTCAGTGACACTATGGGCCCACTGAGACATCCCTCCCCCGTTTTCACCGCTCTCGAAGGAGAGGTTTCGGCTTTCTCTTCTCTGTTTTCTCTTCATATTTCTTCTTCTTTTTCAGCTGTTATTGGTAGTGTGGCAGGAAGTGGCTTTAGAGGAGAGGGTGTTGAAAGCAGACAAACACACCCAGACAGTGCCGTACACACCTGTATGCTACATGGCCAAACACATCTCACCCCCTAGAGGTTGCAGATATGAATACCTGATTGACAGGGACTGTGTCCTTCACTCACACATACTGTATTTACTCACACTCAACTTTTTTCTCAAGTACTCATTCCTAGTCTCTGACAATGAGCAGCAGTGAACGTTTTGCAGAAGAGGGTCCCATTTAGCTGCTTTTTCACCCTAACAGGAGCACTAAAAATAATTATTTTGGCACACAGCAGTCTAAAGCACTCATAAATCGCATTTTACAACCAGTCTTTAGAGATCTTTTCTCACTTCTCCTATCTCTTCCCATCATATTCCATTTTGTAATATCAGAGTTTCTTTTCATTTCAACAAACCAAACAAATTATGGGCTCCATAGTCGCTCATCCGAGGTGTCCTCTGAGCCAACTGAAGTCCTGAGACAATTGTGACTTCTACTGCATGCTGTAGCTCAATATTTGGCGGGTGGTCCCAATATTTTGTGTGCTCAGTGGAAGTGGAAAGACAGACCTGGTCAACCAAAGGAGCTGGACACTTTCGGCCTCACCCTTTGGCAGCATCTACACCCTGCTACTTGTCACTTTTTACTTAACACCCTGTCCTCACACAGAGCACATAAACGCCTCAGCATTACCTACTCTGTTTTCCTTTTTAGACCAGAGAGGGAGAAATTAGAGGCAAAGAAAAGCAAACCCGAAGACACGAGCGATGATGAATAAAAGCCTGTATTGTTGGCAGAGGAAGTGCCGGTGCCGATAATTAATCATCCCGCATGTTTGTCTTTCCTGACGCTGCATCCTCTCCAAAAGCTGCCGTAAGAGAGAAAACAAAAATACATGAGGCGTTGACGGAGGAAAATAACGAGGTTTATTAGATTCATTTCCCTCTGTACTAGTTTCCACTGGTTGGATGATTTTGCAGTGATTGAAGAGAATGGTTGTGTGTGTGTGTGTGTGTGTGTGTGTGTGTGTGTGTGTGTGTGTGTGTGTGTGTGTGTGTGTGTGTGTGTATGTGTGTGTGGCAGTCTGAGTCTGTTTGTTTGTATGCATTTGCACCTAGTGGAGGTGATGACAAAATACTTAACATTATTACTGGCATTTATGAGTTTATGAAGCTGCCTGTCAATGCAGTCATCAACCTGATTTTCAGCAGCAGAGGCACACATTAATGCAAAGTTTGAATAAACCCGCTGTTGCAAGTGGGGAATAAATGATTAAACTCGAAAAACATTAACCCAGACAAAATGTATGGATAAAAAAAAAAAAGCGGGCGCATTAGCTTTGCGTGCCTCAGAGTGGAATTAAGTGAAGGGTAAACTCTTCCAACATCACAAAATCGGTTGTCGATCGCCTGCGATGCCAAGTTAAACAAAGAAAGGGTGGAGAGATGAGGAGGAGGAGGGTAGAAGAAGGGTTGATGGGGGGGAGGGATGGAGTGAGCCACATGCCCCCTGACAGCACACCCATAAGAGAAACATGCAAACATGCCTCCAACACACTGTTTTCTCAAGGACACTTCAGCAAAGATGAAGTTTGTCTTCACAGAATGTTATGAATGAAGAAGAACATTGCAGACCATTGTTGCAGTGCAAATAAGTCAATTTCAACAAGTTATCTCCTATTCACTTTCCAAATCTTGTTTAAATCATTTGAAAACTTTAACAAATGTTACACTTGATTCAGGGAACCTCTTAAAGAATATCATTGCCACCAGAAATGAATTCATTTCCTCTCTTGATCAGCATATTTTGTCAGATTTATAAGATAAACAATACTTAAAATGTGTTGGTATATTTAATAATATATTTTTTGCAGTGTGCACAAGCTTGTGCTGCATGAACATCTACATGTTCCTGTCTTCATGTTTTCGGTCGACCAGTTAACGGCACTCAACAATCCACCAGACGTCCCAAATGTGTGTACCAGTGAGCCTTGCATGTGCATGTGGCTGTATCGTGTGAGAAGAATCCTGTAAAGCCCTGAAGTCCTCCACTGCTTTGTCTTGTAAGACAGGCCCACCACACAGACTAATACCTGGCGTTAGTGCAGTGCAAAAGGAGGCTGATACAGTTAATGTGTCCGCCACATGTCTGAGTGCTGCTCCAACTCTCTCACTGCCGTATCGCAGAGGTTGTGGGAGAGTGGGTAAGCACACTTTGGAAAATAGAGTCCTTGTTGTTGTCATTCTCAATGTTTCCTGTGTAAGTGTGCAGCAGTACAATATATTAAAGTCAAGAATTTGACCTGTGTGAGGTGTTCTTGATTCTACTTTCCAGACCTTGAGCGCAGCATATATCCGTGGTTAATAAGAATTAAGGCTGCCGTATGAGTTTCTCCTTTTGTTTGTGGCTGCTCTTTTCATTTTCACCTGCACTTTTAACCACAGATGGATAAATGCACAAATTGCTATTAGTTTACTGTTTTGACATAAATAAGCCCATTATGTTCCAGCCAATTTACCCTTTTCTTTTCTTTTTTATAGGGAACCAAGAGAAGACCTCCAGGAAGAGCAGCATCGGCACAGCATCCTCTAACCCTGAACCCAGGAAAGAGAGCCTTCCACTGGACACCACTGTCAATGAAAGCAGCCTCCTCCTGGAAGTAAGAAACCACACGGCTGGTGTTTGTATGTGTATCTTGTGGAACATTTCTGTGTGTGTGTGTGCAACCCCTGTTTGTGTAAGAAAGGGGAAAAAAAGTATTGTGTGTATGCAAATACTGCCCTAGAGCTGTATTAATAATGCCAGTTTTTACTATCATAGCATTACCTTCCTGCCTCCCGCATGTCACGCCAGTCATGAGACCATTAGTGTCTGAGCGAGTGAGTGTGATCTGGGAAGGGGGGAGGGATGTTTTTTGTGTGTGTGTGTGTGTGTGTGTGTGTGTGTGTGTGTGTGTGTGTGTGTGTGCGTGTGTGCGTGCATCTCTGTCTAAATGAATGTGGTCGTGTGTGAAAGTGAGCAGAAGAGAGTGAGAAAAACACACCAAACCTGTCAACAGTAATCAGAGCAAATAGAGGATTTGTTTTCATCAGTTGACCTATAGACCTTTAAGGAGATTTTAACCACAGTTTAATTATAATATATATTTATTTCAGGGAATGACAAGTAACTTATTGTTAATTTGACATGATGAAGACACCCAGTTGTACTTGGCTATGACCAATAATGCAGACATGCATACAATGCGTATTTTGAATATAATTTGAATAAAATTTGTGAAGATATGTTGTTACAGTAAATTACTAGAAAGGCAAATGTTTCTGTTGAAGGCATCAGAGCAGACAGGATGTCATAATAAGACACATACTGTACAGCGGCACTACAAGGGAAATGTGAGAGCATCAGGTCATTGCTACACACTCCATGTCCTAATGGCTATCTGTCAAACAACAAATGATGACACTGATCATCGCTCAACAACTGTGTGCGACACACACCGAGCTGAGCTGATCCACTGGTGCTTCTGTTAACGTGTTAGGTTTTCTCAATGGGGTGGTAAACAAAAGGCTAGACTGACCGTAGTGATGTGCTGCCTCCTCCCGTTGCATGACTCAACCTGCACTGGGGCCTCACAGCAAACTGTGCATTAGTTGTTATGGTGATGGGACCCCAAGAGAGGGATATGTGTGTGTGTGTGTGTGTGTGTGTGTGTGTGTGTGTGTGTGCAAGTGTTTGACCAATATAGTTTTTTGGAGGTTGCTATTCATAAAATATACAGTAAATGTATATAAATATACAACATATTGTATATTTTATTGTATATATTGTATTTACAATATTGTAGTTTTTATACACCATATATGCAATATATGTTCTATAAAATATACATCTAACACCTAAATAACAAGACTAGGAGTCCACAGCCACGCCTCTGTGAGGCTGCACTTAGGCACAGTTAGGCACTGCTATCATCCGCATGCTAACATGCTCACAATGACAAACATGTTTCCATCCACCTGTTTTTATGCACGCTTTAAATTTTTGCGTAAAAAAACCTGATTAGAATTTTTTTTTAAAGTTGAAATATTGCTAAAATGTTTTTACGTTTCACCTGAGGTGGAAAAGTTGGTGTATCAAAAAGATGAAAAAGACTCAAATTACTGATTAGGACAGATGAGAAGATGCAAATGAATACATGAAGCAAATATAAATGCCATATTTCCATCACGTTTTCAACATACTGTCATTCATTTGAGGTTTGACTGATGCTTTTTTAATAATGTCATCTTGCTGTGTCGTCTTCTTCTGCAGTGGTCTAACGTTGTTAACTGTTTAACTGTTTATCTCAATGAACCAACTCCTAATATCAGCATAACAATAGTGGATAGAAACAAGCATTAATTCGCAATTTCTTTTGTCAATTTTCAATTAGTATTCAACACAAAGTACAGCTGAGGCTGATGGGAATGTCATTGGTTTTGCAGGTATTTGGTCATAAAACAAAGAATTGGAGGAGGACATGGATATCTGAACCAAATTTCACAGCAATCCCTCCAATAACTGTCGTTTGGATTTCATTCAAAACCAAAAATGTCAACATCATGGTGGCGCTAGAGGAAAAGTCAGGGGATCACCAAAGTCAGTAGGATTCATCCTCTTGGGACCAAAAATATCTGTACCAAATTTCATGGCAGTTCATCCAGTCGTTGTTGAGATATTTCTTGCCAAAATGGTTAACCGACCAACTAACAGAGCGTGGCTAAAAGCTAAAATGAAACTTCTGATACTGTAATGTGTTTCTTATGTGTGACTGTGGCTCCGCTCGTTGGCTGATATCCAACATTCCTCCAAATGTCTCTCAATATATCAGAATCCCATATTATTCTAACCTTAGTATGTGTCTAGGATGTGGGTGTGTTCCCGGTGGCAGAAGGTCTCCGTGTTTGTCATGACCTCATCATCACTGCTTTCATCTCACTCTGACAGCTAGACGGGGGAAACCAAAGAAACCCTGTCGAAACAATGAGACCAGGCTGCCCTACCACCACTACCACCACCACCTCTTCCCCTCCCATCTCCTCCCTTGCTTCCAAATCCAGTGAACCAGTATTTTATTTTGGGCTCTGCGTGCAAAGCACCTCTTAGGATTTGTAAGTCAAAGCTTTTAGACTCCCAGGGGCGGTTATGGGAGCCGGGGGCGTTGTAGTTGCAGATATGTAGCAGAGCGGGCCAGCAGCAGGTGCCTGTTTCCATTACCTAAAGGCTTTAGTATGCAAGGAACTGAGGGAAATGTGAATGGAGAAAACATCCAAAACATAGCATGCAGCACAGTGCAGCTAATATCAATACAGTCTTTCTTTCTTTCTTTCTTTTACTCTTTTTATAATATATATAAAGGTCTCTCTCTTGGTTTTTAGTTAGTTTGTTAGTTTTATAAAGAAAATAGAATAATAATCATAATAGTTGTATAGGCATTTTTCTAGTTTTTCTTTCCAGCTCTGTATTTGTGAAATAAATTGTAAATGGGCTGTCCTATTCCAACATAAATGATGGGTGTTCCCATAATGGTTTTGGACAGTAAACGCACTGTATTAATCTATAATGTATTTGCCAAGCATTCCATTTTGGAAAGCCAATTACAGCAATCAACCTACAAAATACACTGTTTTTGCCTGCACACACTCTTTCAGGTCACAAGTCCCAGGCCTATTAGTTCCAGAAGAATAAAAATGTCAAAGTCCTTTAAAAAGAAAATGGGTTTCTGAAATTTAATGTGGCATTTCAATGAATTGGAAGAGGAATGGAAAAAGGTGAACTGGCAAAAAAAACCCTAAATGAACTCCTTTTTATGGCCTTGTAGGACCTTCTGAAGGCAACATCACACTCAAGTGTATTCAGGCTGTTTTCATGTCCATTGTTTGGACACATTCTCCGAATCCCAGATCACTGAGTCATTTATGAGAGTGCTATATGCGAGAAAGCTTTACATTTCAACTGCTTGTTGAAGACAAGCTCTGTAACTGGAGGTACATTTTTAGTACACTGTTCTGTATATGAATGAATTAGATAAGATGTCTTAATTGAACAAGCAATCACAGCTTTAGACTTCATTACATGGCAAAAAGCTACACTGCCTAAAAACCTTATCTGTCCCTAGACACATGGTTTCAATACAGTAGAGATCCCAGATAGTCAAATTCTTTATCTAAAAAACAGATATTTTCATATTTTCAACATTGACGTGTTGGATTTGGACAAAATTTACTGTTTTTATAAATATATTTATATATTTGGCCCCGACATGCTGTTACCAGATGTTTGTACAGCCCCATGTGACCATGAAGTATATTGGAAACTATACTAAACTATATTGATCCCACATTACCCAATCTTCCTTTCCAAAGTTTCAGAGCAGTCCAAAAGTGCTACATGTCTTTTGTTGTGACAGGCACACACACATCTTTGATGTCCAAATCTTACTTAGTATGCGCTGAGTCTGGTTCAAAATCAGGAAAAGTGTATGTGTTAGTTTGTCACTAAAGTGGTAGCATCATTTCTTTTTGAGTGCTTGCAGGAGAAAGCTTTGTGTGTGTGTGTGTGTGTGTGTGTGTGTGTGTGTGTTTGTGTGTGTGTGTGGGAGGGTCACCCTCCCCCTCCCCATCCCCCTGGATGCCATGAGCAAGTGCCAGTTAAACTTGTCAAACATCATCTGCATCTACACCGTCAAAGCACCTGAGTCATCCTCCCATCTCTGCTTCCCTGCCCATCATATATGTTTACCACATCATTTGTCACGTCACAGTCTAGATATGTTTCTGTCACAGTGTTGCTTTGTCATTGTTTGACTCAAATACCTCTGGGTTTTAGGACAAATTGCTCCATTCACAGACAGGTATCAGAGTGCATTATGTGGTTAAGGTGGAGCATGTGCAGTGACAGAGCATTACACTGCTCGCTGAGGCAATCAGATCACTGTTAGGAGAAAGTGAAGGAGACATGGAGGAAAAGTGAGTATGAGTGTGAATTTAGAGGCAGCATGGATATATACCACACACACACACACATACACACACCAGGGAAGACCTGCATAGTCTCGCAGTAAAATAGAGGTGACAGACTCTGGCAGCAGCAGTCACGCAAGTCAAGTAGCCTTGCCGTTGTCACGCTATCACAGCTGTGTGTACACACACGCACACACACACTGGAAGACCTCTCCCCCTCTTCCACGTCGCTTTCCTGTGTTTTCTTTTTTCTCTCACACTCTTGCCTCCATCTCCATCTGTCCATCCCTCCTCATTTGACTGAAGCCAGCTACATATTTATTAAAAGTTTCTTTTTAATCAACACTTGTCTCTGTAAGCTGTGCTGGCCAAACACATTATTCCCCCCTGTGTGCATGGGGGTTCGTGAAGAGGGAAAGTGGGAACGAGATTGTTTGTGTGTGGAGTTTCTCTGCTTTTAATCAGTGTGTTTGGTATCACAAATCAAAGCATGTTACCAGTCAAACAGACTTAATGATCAAAGTTTCTGACTTATAAAATGCATAAGTTTAAAGGCATGCAAATAGCCGTGTATGTCATCCTCAAGTTAACTGCTTTAAAAATACCGCAAATCTAAACTCCACCAGAAAATTTTCTAAAAAGTCTTTCAAAAGCAATATTTTACGTTACAAATCAGCAAGTTTTATTTGGCCGACTCAGTTCCATAACCATCTGTCTTTCATTCCTTCTCCAGTGTTGTATTATCTTTTGTTCCATTTGTACTGTTATTTGCTGTTCTGAGAATTATGGAAAGAATGATATAAATTGAACATTGTGCTATAAAAAGTCTGGCTAGAGTCAAATTCTGGCTGCGTTTTGTCTCAAGCTTAAAAAAAATAATTGTACAGTGATGACTGTAACCACGGTTGGGGCGCAAATGAAACCATTCGACTCTGTGTTTCTACTGGGTGCAATCATGCCATCTAAAGTTAGCTTTGCAAAGATAGCACCGATTAAATGCAGTTGTTTGAATTTATTTGCTGCATGACATGCCCTGAGTCACAACTTATTTGTCTGTCTTTGTGTGTGTGTGTGTGTGTGTGTGTGTGTGTGTGTGTGTGTGCAGTCTCTGACAGGCTTTGCCTTGGTGGTGAGCAGTGACGGGATGGTCTTTTATGCCTCCTCAACTATTGTGGACTATCTGGGATTTCATCAGGTGAGTTGAACATCTCAGTTATATTTTAGATGTAAGATACTATAAGTAACATGCTGTATAATGAAACCATAATACTGTACGATGAACATATCAACAGACAGACTAGTTGGCAGTGGCATCTTTCAAGCCACAATGTGCAATTAACATTTCTCTGAAAAAAGAGGGGCGTTGTTATTTCCTCCCTCTTCTCAGCTGGTCACATTACTAGCCCAGCTTATCATGTTTTTGACAAATTGTCAGTCGTCCAATGGCCTCCTGCCTGAGGCTAAGGTAACCTGAATCCATAAAACCATTTCAGGAATTTAGGCACCTGAACAGCAAAAAAACAAAAAAAGAAAATGCAAAAACAAAGTTAATGTTCATCAATTTCTTGTTGGGGTCTTGTTGTCTTATGAATATTCTGTTTTAGGTTTCTTTCCTTCCCTACTGTTTTCCTTCTCCTCTGTTGCTATGCACCTCGAAGGAATAATGTTAAACAAGTAGTTCAACATTTTGGGAAATACACTTATTCACTCTCTTGCTGAGAGTTAGTTGAGAAGATTGATACCACTCACACAGAGACTGGAAGAAACCGCTAGCCTGGCTTGGTAACGAAATCCACCTACCGGCACCTCTAAAGCTCATTAATTAACACATTATATCTTGATCTCCGCTGGCTGGACTACAGAAAGTTACTGGTCCCGGCAAGTCGGCAACTATAAATTACATAACAAATGTTTTGTTTTTACGCTTCAGTTTTTGTACAGATTAAGCTAATGAGACATAATGTGTTAATTAGTGAGCTTTAGAGGGACTGGTAGGTGGATTTTGTTGTCTTTGGAGATGTCCCCCCTGTTTCCAATCTTCATGCTAAACTAAGCTAACCAGCTGCTAGCTCCAGCTTCATATTTACAGCACAGACATAAAAGTAATCTAACTCTCGGCAAGAAAGCGAATAAGCCTATTTCCCGAAATGTTGAACTATTCCTTTAATAGCTCGGATCAATTACAAAATAAATGTGTTTCTATTGATATCCCTCTTTCACAGGTAAGCTAATAAATCCACCCTGGTAGCCTCTCACACAGCCCAAACTCAAGGTTTTCTCTCAACAAGTGTCAGAGATCTCTTCCATTATAGCAAGTTCAACCTTCACCCTTTTCACCCTCAGCCAGTCCTTTCTGTTCTCTTCCATCCATCCCTTTCTACTTTCTTTCCTTTTCATCTTAATGGCTAATAAGCCAGAGTAAAAGTCTCTCTGTCAGTCTGTCTCCCTGCTGCCTGATAACGCTATCTAGGGGGCAGAATGAACCCACTAAGTCACAGCTAAGAGGCCACAGGAAGGTGAAGACCTCTGTTTCACCCTGAGATACACTCTGTGGGTGCGCATGTACATGTCTGTGTCTGCGTGTGTGTGTGTGTGTGTGTGTGTGTGTGTGTGTGTGCGGGCACTGATAAGCCAACGATTTAACTTTCTTCTTCTCCGGCGGCTATACCCAGCCAGTCATTACTTATGGATGATATCAACACAGGCTCGCCTGTCCTGCGATGCTGAAATCATCCCCCTCTTTCAAAACCATGAATAAAGTGCTTTTCACTGTTAAAATCCCTCCTTTGCCCTTATGCCTGCTTACACACACACACAGCACACTGACACTTTGGGGTAGAAATTCTTCTGCTACAGCGCTCCCACTTGGCTTACAAGCAGACGGGGGCAGTTACCCAGTGCCGTGAAATCGACATGAAAACCAAAGCAGTCTGAAAGATCCTGCCTCAGTGTGTGTGCACATGGGTGTGTGTGTGTGTGTGTGTGTGTGCGTAGATGTGTGTGTGCAAGGTGGCATGGGAGCCAGTTGAGACAGACAAAGGAAATTAAAACTGTAAGGTGCATAACATGTGTGTATGCATGTGCGTGCTAGCGGGTCAGTCAACTGTTTTTATCATAATATAGAATTGATATAATATATATTTTAATGTGGGATGTTTTGTATTTCCATATATTTTCATTCAAATGAGGAACAAATGAGTGAAAATGTTGACACATTTAGCATTAAGAGCAAATAAGTTCCCGAGTCAGCTTATGTTTGCCACATTTCATGCTGTCTGATGTAATGAAGAAAGCCTTTCAATATACTTCATATAAACAAGACCATGAATGTCCATACAAAATTTCATGGCAATCCATCCGATGTTGAGATATTTCAGCTTGGGCCAAAGTGGTGGTCCAACACGCAGACCGACATTGCCGTCCCTATAGCCACGCAGCTAGTGTGGCTATGAAAAGACCAGATATGGTTTATGTTTGCATGCAAATGATGATAACTTCCAAAATTGTGGCAAAATTTTGACATTTTTATGACAGTTTGTGATATTTCATGCTGTCTGACGTAATGTTGGATGGAAGGCAAAAAAATGCACTTGACAAAATTCCAATTGACCGACTCATGCCAATACAACCACAACAGGTCCTTTGTGTACTGCATAGCAGTGGCTGTATGTAAGATGTGACCTATTCATGACGTCATTCCACATCAATATTTTTAATCCGACAAATGCAAAAACACACTTGACGTGCTCAAGATGAAGAGACGGGGCATTGACAGGCAAAGCATGCCAAAGCATCCCAGCATGCAAAGCGGCCGAAGCATTTTGTGTGATTATGTGACGTATAATCACCAGAGGCAGAACATCACTGTTTATCTTTACACAAGAACAACTTACAAATAATGTAGCTCTCTGTACTAGTCAATCTTGTCAATACTGAAAACTAAGAACAAAAATGCAGGTAACTAATACATACTGTTTTACTGTATATGAGAAACCTAAGAATGAATGTGTTGCTGACAGTGAACAGTCTGTCCTTGCAGTACATAAACAAATTAAAATCTTTCTTTAAGTACTCACAGATCATCATGTTATATTTGAGAGACTGCCATCAAAACTTGCTCTTAGCCTTTCCCACATGTTCAATTCTCGCAAAGGAGCTATTGGTTGTTTTTAAGTCACATAGTTTGCCTCTAAGGTCTTGACAACATGTCACATAATTTTGAGCCCACAATTGTAGTCAGAAGGACACTTATCCTTAATATACCACAGAAAAAAAAGAAAAGAGAACGCTTGACTAAGTAGCACCACAAGAAAGCCCCGGAGAAGAGTAGAAAACCTCCACTGGCCTTTGATCCCATTTGTTACTGGGGCAGTTAGCCTTTGAAGGTCAGTGAAAATATCACTTATTCTCCATTTTTTTCCTCCTCTTCTTTTCCTCTCTGTGTTTTTTACGAGAAACATAAACAATAGTCACTCGATCCGTCTGTCTGCCTGACTGCCGGTAGGGAACCAAACCACAGGACGAAGCGCCCGCCGAAGACGGTGGGAACAGATTGTGTTTTTAGAGGCAGGCGATCAAAAACCCTCGCGTGCCACCAGTGTGGAAATTATGGAGAGAGTGCAGGGAGGAGGGAGGGAGGGAAGAGGAGAAGGTTGAACATTTTAGTGAGGAATCTGTCATGGAATGACAGAAAGCAAAGCTGGTGCTGGAAAAGAGAGAGAGGCATGATGAGAGTGGGCTGGAACCCGACTCACTCTGTGCATGTGTGTGTGTGTGTGTGTGTGTGTGTGTGTGTGTGTGTGTGTGTGGGGAGGGTAAGCTGGGCTGGACTGCTGTTCAGGAGCCGGTGTCACGCGATGTTTGACAAACACAGCTGCCCTCACTGGCCCTGCAGACATCTATCTATACAAGTGTGCATGTATGTTTCTGTGACTTCCATTGAGTTTGTGTGTACAGTATGGTCCCTGTGTGTGTGGTGGGAGAAGTTAGCACGCTCCCTGGGAATCCTGAGGCAGACTGAGTGTATCAGAGCAGCAACGACAGGAATCCCCCCCTCCAAACTGCAGCTACCAGCTGCACTGATGGCAGCAAAACACAGCAGTCCAAAGTCAGTCTGCGGACTTGCTGTGAACATGCAATCTCATGTTTCTTAAGACTTTCAGGAGATGACATGATAAAAAAAGCGAGTCTAAAACTAGAAATGACTCCATATGCATGCATGTTTTAATCAAAATATTTGATTCAACAAATGTCCTGGACAAACTTACCAAAATCCACTCATTTTTCCCCACAGACTGATGTGATGCACCAGAACGTGTTTGACTACATCCACATAGACGACCGTCAGGAGTTCAGACGCCAGCTCCACTGGGCCATGTGTCCTCCGCAACACCAGGGGACGTCGGCACATCAGGATACCCAGCTAGCTGCAGGGAGTGGTGGGTAGCTTACTGGGAAGGGAGGAAGCAATTTCCTTGCTTGTTTAAAAGTTCACGTGGATATCGTGGTGATCACGGATTTTATTTGTTAAACATTTTAATCACAATTCGATTCTGAAGTTCTGCTGGTCACCTTTGAGGCAGATCCACTGTATGTCATCAGTAGAGTGACTGACACACTGCCAGAAATCCTCAGATAAATGTACAAATTAAAGGAGATGCACCTCATTTCTGCCCACTGAAATCAGACCAGCAAAATCAGAACATATTGTGTCAGATCACTTCTTTAAACATCAATTTAATAATATCATTTCATAAAAGCTACATACAGTACAACCATCTCTAAGATACAACAGTGTATCATTATATCATAGTATGCCAACCAATGACCAACCAATATTATCTTTTGAAAACTGATATAATATGTTTCATTTTGTGCCCTCAGTTATTGTGTAAGAGTATAATATCTTAATAATTAATAAAAACATTTATGTTTTATTGATTGCTCTAAAGTTGTGTTCTTTTTTTCCCTTTTTCCTAACTGTGAAGCACATTGTAGGTTTGCCACACAAATTCTCAAACTCATATTATTTTTCTTTCCTCCATCCTTCTCTATTACATCTCAGGTGAGGACTTCGTAGTGAGCAGCCTGTTCCATTCTCCGGAGGCAGGGGGAATTCCTCCTGAGCTCTCCTGCTTTCTCAACAGATGTTTCATTGCCAGAGTCCGATGCCTTTTGGACAGTACCTCTGGATTCTTGGTGAGTGGTCTGAGCCAAACTGCCAGCTAAACTGAACAGTAACTTCAGTTTTCAATGCATTGAAGTTTATGCAAAAGAGAAAAGTACAGACTATTGCAATGAAAATTAAGCATGGAGTAAATGTTGCCCTCTTTCTGGGAGAAGTCCCAGGCCTATAAAAAGTATTATGACCCCTTTGGTACAGGAAAACGTTTTAATTGTAGTGTTATGTACAGTTATTTATAGCTGTATTGCAAGGCATTATGTGGTAATTGGGTGCCTGGACACAGCAGCAGAATAGGAGCTGGGTTCATCCCTCATGGCTGTGACTAGAGTGGTTTGGAGAACAGCAGTGGAAAAGCCTAGAGGCCCTGATGACAGAGCAACAAGAATATGGTTTGGACCATTTCATCAGGGTCATCAGAGTTCACTGTCACCAAGTCTGCTCTGGTTGCACTGATGCTGGCTGCACAACAGAAATTCTAGATGGCAATTTTCTGACATAATACTGGAAGCACTTGTAGCCAAGTAGTGAGCAAATATTGGTGAGATGCTTTCCTCTCATCACTCAACATAATTGCAGTAAAGACACACAAATTGTAGTGTAATGCACAGTACTCAATCTGCTAGCAAATAAAAGGCCAGAGAATCTTCCTTCCCTGTAAAAAGGATAAAATTAAATTAGCTTTATTGAGCAAACCTGCTAGCCACATTGGCGGCGTGGCTTCATGGATGGCAATGCTGGTCAGTCGGTCTACCGCTTTATTCCAGACTGAAATCTCTCAACAACTAATCAGATTCCTATCAATCTCAACTGTACTTTGTGTTTAGTGCTAATTAGCAACGGTTAGCATGCTAACAGGCTAAACTAAGATGGAAAACCTGGTAAACTACCTCCAATTACCTGCTTAGCAGGTAAATTACCTGCTAAACATCAGCATGTTAGCATTGTAACTGTGAGCATGTTAGCATAGTGCTGTTAGCACTTAGCTCAAAGCCCCACTGTGTGTAAGTACAGCCTCAAAGAGCTGCTAGCATGGCGGTAAACTCTGTCTTGTTTAAATACAATGTAATGTGGTCACCAGTGTATGTATGGTTCTCTTTCTTAAACATTACATAAAGACAGTGTTTCTACTGTACAGTATGTTTCAGGAAGCAAAGGTTGACACTTTCTAATATTTCCTGGAATCAAATTGAAGACCAGTTTAAATACAAAAATAAAACATGTACAAGAAGACAAGTAGATATTAACTTTCACAGGTACATGAAAAAAATCATTGCTGCTAATTCTGTTCTATATTATGAGTGGACATAAAAAGCATTGGATATATAGACTGTTGGATATGTTCAAACCAGTAAATTCTTCCTCTCTTCTCTCCCAGACTGTGCAGTTCCAGGGTCGGCTGAAGTTCCTCCACGGTCAGAAAAAGAAGTCAGCCTCCGGGGCTCTGTTGCCTCCGCAGCTGGCTCTATTCTGCATAGGTGTACCCCTCCTACAGCCCTCCATCACTGAGATGAAAATGAAGAACATGTTAATGCGGGGAAAGAACAAGGGAGGAGGAGGAGGGATCATCTCTGCACTGGAGCATGGGTAAGACTAGAGGGAATGAACCTCATACATGAGCAACATCCTAGTAACTTTTAAGTTGGAGGGTTGATGTATGTTCACACTGTGTCCTAGTTTAAATCCACTGATTGTTTTAATGGGGGTGTTATACTGTAATTAAAGGTCAAGCTTTTTAACACAAACGTGATGTCTCAGACACCATTGGTCCAAACTTGTGGTTTGATGCATTTTGGCACCTTGTTATGGCCTCTAGAGATTACACTGATTAGCCTGATGGGGGAGCCACAAGTAAAGGTCAACATTTTAACTTTGAAAGGCCACAGCCTCAGTCAAGTTTTGTTGAAGCTTAGGGTTATGATGCACTTTGTCACCAGTCAGCCCAGAGATGCCCTCATAATTCACAAGGGTCAACATGATTACTTTGGTATAGTACAGTTTACATGTAAAAACATACTTTAGTGACTACCTTGACTAAGATCTGTGAGGCAAGGGTACAGAAAAAGACATTCAAAACAGTGTTACAGTGATGAACAACTACATGGGCATCAGTCCTCATGTGTTATTTATTCATTTTTGAGTTTGTTTTCTAGAGATACCAGCTTGTTACCCAGCAACAGCTTTATGAACACAAGCATTTACCCTGAGGCCCAGTTGCCAAGACAAACATAAGCCCTTTCCTCACCTAGCAGCCTCTGACACCAAACCAAATGAGTGCTGGACACCTTACCTGTGGCCAATTAGGAGCAAATACATGTCTCAGCTTGGATAAGGCCCTCTGCACTTCATGCATCATTAACATCTTTGGGAGGCTGAAAGGCCAAGAGTTGAGCTATAGTAAGGGAGCAGAGCCCTACCACCCCCTCTGCTGTTCAGTCCTTCTCAGCATCATGCAGGGCCACATGGATAATGTTTGTTTCTTCAGAAAAATACCAATTACTTATAAGTGGATATCATGCTGGCTTTGGAATAGGAGGACGTGAAGCTTATAGGGTTGTGTCATCAGTATGAAAACACTGCCATGAACAGAATACATGCACCTGATTTCATTTGACTTGATTTGATTTCATATAATGCAATGGGTAATACTTGTCAAATCCACCAAGAGATATTATTACTTAGTTTCTCTATCCACATGTATGCCACATATTACTTTAGATCATAAAAGCTCTTTACTTCATAAAAGGGATTTTACCATGGAACATATAGTACTTTAAATATATTCACTTCCAGATCTACTCCAATACTAATCTAATCCAATAATACTACTCCAAAGCCTTAGCTGCTGGTCTTATCGCATCTCATCTTATCTTATCATTATAGTGTTTTATGATCCAGTTGAGAAAGCAAGTCAATTAAAACACGTTTTAAAGTAAAATTTGTCACTATAGTCAAAAGTTTGAAATGGCCTTTTTTCATAATAAGTAACATATATGTAATATATAGTGATGAAAATGCATTTGTGATTAAATAATCTAGGCTAAGATTGATTATCTCAGCAATAGGTTCAGTCACATTCCAGAAAAATATGGTTTTAAAATAATCTTCAGACAGCATGAAAAATGGCCAACACTAGCTGACAGCAGTGATGGATTTCTCATTACTAAAAAAGTTAATTAAATACTTGAAATATCACGCATTTGTCTGAGGGATTTATTCTGGTTTAAACAACTGAATTCAACTCAATTCAGTTGGTGAAATTTGACTTAGTTCATATTATGTTTGAATGTGTAAGTGTGTAAAGTACAGTTCTCATGTGCTTCATGCTTCGTGTTTAATTATCTTGAGCCTTTCCTGGTGTTAACCTACTGTATGATTAGAAATTGAATGTGTTATTGGGTCTTTATCACTGAGCATTCTCCATTGATTGATCATGACGTTTCCAGTGCATCAAATTTGATGGTACAATTCAAAAATATTGTCACACACTCATAAAAGCCAAAGGCTGAAATACAATTGCCTTTAGAGACTGCAGTGTTTTAAGAGAAAATGAGGATATTCTGCATTGTACTGCCTATAAACTGTGTTTATGCTGGTCGTCATTGATCTTTGGTTTCTTGGTTTTTGACTCTGTTCTCAATTTATAGATGAGATGAATCCCGGAAAACATGAGTCACTTTTGGAATGATTCTCTCGTGAACTTAAGTGAACCAAACCTAGATGTTTGTGCTTTGAGTCATTCATCAATCAGTAGAAAAAACATTCAGTTTGTGGACATTCCCATATGCATATCTGAGTGGACCAATGGTATTTTAAGAGACCACCATGTCCTCAAGGACTACAGAAACTTTGTATATTCTGCACTGATTGTTGTCTTCTTGTTTCATGACTAATGATCTCAATCCTCTTTTTTCTGATCCCTCTCTCCTCCCCACCCCACTTTTCACCTCTCCGTTACAGTGAGCGAGGGGAACACTTCCGGAGGCACTCCTTCAGTGGAGGAATGGGTGACATTGCAGACCCTCTCCTCCTCTCCTGTCCCACTCCTGGCGTTACCCAGCGAGGTCACCACACCCCCTGGACCCCGCTCTCCAAAGACAACCTCAAGTACCGCCCTGATGGTTACTACAACCAGGAGGAGCCCCTCAACTACTGCAAGTCCTCAATGGCTCCCCATAAAGGTGTCAGCCCAGGTCTGGGCGGCAGCTGGCCTCTGCGGCCAAACTCTGGTCCCCTCAGAGCAGGCCAGGGTGTCGGCTACATCCCTTCTAACCGCTTGAACAAGGTTGGCCAGTACGGGAAGCCATACCGCCTTTCCCCCAGCTGCCACAGCGGCAGAGGAGGCGAGGTGTTTGTCTCTAAGCTCTACGGGAACGTCCAGATTCCCACAGACCCAGATGCCTACTGTGTGGACCTGGTGAAGAGCGAAAATGACTACGGAGAATGCTACGACGGCCATCTGATGCCTGAGATGGCACCCATCAAGGTAGAGCACGACTCGGACTCTGAGAACGGCTGCGACACCTACGGGCGATCCTGGGCTTGCCGCGACCCAGAGGCCATCGACCGTCGCTATGGTAACGGGGTATATGACCAGAGCTCAGGCCTCCATCTCAAATCAGAGGCAGATTACTATGATCCGCAATACTCGCCCTGTCAGCGAGGGAAAGCAGGAATCAGCCCACCATACAACAACAGCAACTATCAGAATTATGCAGTCAACAACAGCGGGAACACAGCCGGACGTCTGTTAAAATGTGACAAAGCCTTGGGCAATAACAATGACAACACCCAGTTTAGTCCTCAGAGGCTCTCTCACTCAGACTCTCTATGCAGCAACCAATCTGTCAACCTCATGGACTCACACGTCTATCCGCAGGACCCTCACAAGGCCTACATGCACCCGGACTACAACAAGCATGGCACCTATGAGTTCAAAGGTCATGGCCTGATCCATGCAATCAAGCGGGAGCCCATGGACTCCCCACCGTGGCCTGAGAGCGGTCATGACATAAACCAGTCCATGATGGTTGGTCCAAGGAACGTTATGCCATGTGTGATGAGCACAGGGCACCACAAGTCCAGTCCCTACATTTATATGCAGTAAGAGTGATTGGTGCAAACACAACAGCAGATAATAACCCCCCCCCCCCCCNCTCCCACACACACACACACACACACACACACACACACACACACACAAACAATCAGTGTGCATTAAAGTACTTTGTATTGCGCCACATGCACCAGCATTACAGTTTTGATGTCAACATTTAAATGACTTCTTCTGTTTGATGAAGAGATCACAAACAAGGCTCAGGTTCTAGTGTTAGTGTTGAGACAATCAAAAATAATACTTTGAATCCAGTTTATGGATAGATTTGTTTTTAAGGAATACATTTTGTAGTTGGTTCCAAGCACTTTTGGATTTAGTGACAATGAGACAAATTATGTCTAGAAAAACAATTTAATTTTGTTTTGTGTGTTGTGTACCCCTGACTTTTGTGGCAGGAACAACGATTTTGCTGTAAAGACTTAAAAAAAAAACAACTTTGTACACAGGAGATGACTTACACCTATTGCTGGGCTTATCAAGGGAGATGACTGATTCAGTGATAACAACTTAAAGGATAATCTGCCTTGATGGTGGTTTTGCATGTGCACTATAAATCGTCTACCTTTTTCATTACTGTCTCCAGTGATGTATGAATGGAAACTACTGGTTTCTGTGCATTTTAGAGAGACCTGAAACTTAATCAGTTGCCGTAAAAAAATGTTTGGTCAAAGTTACATAATTGACGCAAGATAACACGTTTGCAACCAGGGTCTGTTTGAAAAACAAACATCCTTCCTGCAGTCAAGGACTCTGATATCTAATACTGAGCAGCTGTGGAAAAGCAGTTTTTAAAGCATGATGACACAACCAAATTCACCTTATCTTTTTCACAACATTCCTCCTTACTCAACCTTTGTGTTCTGAATTTGATTTTCCAAGAGCATAGCTTACAATGCAATGCCTTTTCAGAGTATTCTTGAACACATCGTTAAGGACAGTTTGTTTTTTTAATGGTTCCTCCTTGAAAATGCAGAATCCTTTGGAGACAGAAATGTAAAGTATATGCAATTAGAATGGCCAAAGCTTTAAGTATATTCACTACAACTAGAGACAGCCTGATTACACACATACAGCGGGTAAAATAAGTATTGAACACATCACCATTTTTCTCAGTAAATATATTTCTAAAGGTGCTATTGACATGAAATTTTCACCAGATGTTGGTAACAAGCCAAGTAATCCATACATACAAAGAAACCAAAACAAATAAGTTCAGAAATCAAGTTATGTGTAATAAAATGGAATGACACAGGGAAAAAGTATTGAACACGCTTACTGAAATTTATTTAATATTTCGTACAAAAGCCTTTGTTGGTAATGACAGCTTCAAGACGCCTCCTGTGTGGAGAAACTAGTCGCATGCATTGCTCAGGTGTGATTTTGGCCCATTCTTCCACACAAACTTCTTCAAATCTTGAAGGTTCCGTGGGCCTCTGAACTCTGATCTTTAGTTCTTTCCATAGATTTTCAATTGGATTCAAGTCAGGTGATTGGCTGGGCCATTCTAGCAGCTTTATTTTCTTTCTCTGAAACCAATTGAGAGTGTCCTTGGCTGTGTGTTTGGGATCATTGTCTTGCTGAAATGTCCACCCTCGTTTCATCTTCAGCATCCTGGTAGATGGCGGCAGATTTTTATCAAGAATGTCTCGGTACATTTTTCCATTCATCCTTCCTTCAATTATATGAAGTATGCCGCAGTGCCGTATGCTGAAAAACAGCCCCACACCATGATATTCCCACCTCCAAACTTCACTGTTGGTATGGTGTTTTTGGGGTGATGTGCAGTGCCATTTCTTCTCCAAACATGGTGTGTACTATGGCATCCAAAGAGTTCAGTTTTGGTCTCATCTGACCAGACTATATTCTCCCAGTATTTCACAGGCTTGTCCCAATGTTGTGCAGCAAACTTTAAACGAGCTTCAACATGCTTTTTCTTCAGCAATAGAGTCTTGCGTGGTGAGCGTGCATACAGGCCATGGCGGCCGAGTGCATTACTTATTGTTTTCTTTGAAACAATTGTACCTGCTAATTCCAGGTCTTTCTAAAGCTCTCCACAAGTGGTCCTTGCTCTTGGACAACTCTTCTGATAATTCTTTTCACTCCTCTGTC
>LKNJ01000962.1:0-114441 GCA_002120245.1 Maccullochella peelii
TCAGTGGTCATAATGTTATGGCTGATCGGTTACTGTTGACCAACTAATCTATTAATCAACTAATAGCTTCACCACACCACTGCACAGGACAAGATGGAAAAACTAAAATAAATGTTCTAGTGGTGTCCTACCTGTATCTTGGCTGGCTGAACTTGACCATGCTGAGCACTGCTGCCATGATGAAGAACATAAGTATAGGGTCTAGCAGGATGTACTGGCAAATGGTGATACAGCCAGTGTCTGTCAGGAAGGTGAAATCAAACACAAATTCATTATCCTTATTACAACAGGATAAATGCATGCTGCTAGACCTTTCGATGCATTGGATGACATTTAAACAGATGTTTTTAAGGTACAAGATACTCTTCATATTTATCAAAATTGCAGTTAGTAAGATCAGCAAACAAGACATAAAATTAATGGCCAATATCACTTTGGACATAGCTGTTTCTCTACTCTGGGTTCCATCCAGAGCTACATGCTGTTTCTTTTATTTTTTCAAGAAAAACATTGGAAGGTAGAGTAGTTAGTGTATTGAAACTTTAACATGTTTTTGAATTGTGCAACCCCTTTAAACAAATAGATGATTACTCACCAAATATGAGCAGGGTGGCAGTGATGAGAGCAGCAGTGTGAGACTGTGACAACTCCAGCACTATGAGGTAGGCAAAGATTGGGAGAAAGGAGCCCAACACGGCACAAAACTGTTGGGCAAGAGGCAAGACAGACACATCAGCAGCCTTAATATGTATTGTCCTTTTAACGTTGTGACAAGACCACATGTATATATTTAAATGGCACTGTTAATCAATTAGAAAAGAGCAGGTTTTCTAGTGTGGAAAAGCGGCATACCCCCCTCATCCCCCAGTAGTTGTGGTGTTCATATTTATCTCCTGGCTTTATGAAAGGAAAGGTGCCATCATAACCGGTCATGTAACCGGCGAGACCTATCAGCATCTGCAACAAAGTAAAGGAAGGAGATCAATACTAATACTAGAAAGGTTTCTCTGAAGACACTTGAGCTTACACAAAGGGGATAATCTGCCATCTCACTTTTCCAAGAGGAGGATGGACATCAAAAAAGAAGGTCCTGTTAATGTAGTAGCTTCCCATCTTTCCAAAGTGTGTCTCATCCCAGCTGAAACACCAAAACGAGTCATCATGTACAAAACAGCACACTCAGACGCAGAAAATCTACATGCACGCATGCAGAGGACTTTTACTCACCACACATGAGGGGGCTCTGTTATCTTGTAGAGGCGTGTAGAGAAAGACAGCCCCACCACCAGCATCAGTAGCACTCTGCTTGGTGGCTCATTATTGAAATGTCCTCTGGCCGAAAGCTGAGCAGATGTCCCATTTGAGGACTGGGTGTCATCTTCTGACAAGTGTCCAGCTGTTTGAGTGGATGGGGTTTGGAAAGTCTTTTCTGAGGCAGGACATATTTTCCTGTTTCGTACTGATGAAGTGTCCCCTGTTTTGTTCCATTGTGTAATGCATTCTTCATTTGCCATCAGGAAGTAAAACCTGTAATAAAATGACCAGACCCCCTTCCAAGCCAGGTAACTCTAATATTTTGGTAACACTACCTAATGATACAATAAAAATAGCTAGTTAATGAGTGATATCTAGATGATGTGTAGATATTAAGCATAGATATTAACAAGAGCAAATACTGGAGCATTAGGTAACAGTTCTCAATATTGTATGTCAAAACAGGCGATATTGACAGTAAATGTCACACCTTTCCTACCCAACAAATTACCAGACATAATATTTGTTGTTTGTTGTCATTGTCGGCAAGCTATTAAGACATTTTCATCGATAACATACTTATCCTAGTTTCTAACCAAATACCCACTCGTCAAATGGCGGTACCAATAACAGATAGCAAAGTGCTAACAGTCTCTATCGCCACAAATTAGCGTTTTATTATTCAAAGTTTACATTAGCAACCCAGCGAGAGCCCGAGATATTGTAGCGCGAGTCAACGAAACACGTATGAAGCGAAGTGGTTTCTGGGAGGTGTATTCCACTGTATCATTTATGTGAGTATGGTATTGCAGGGTGAACACGATTTCCCAGAATCCTTTTGGAGCATCTCCTCGTCCGCCGGTTAACCAATGGGAAAAATTATGGAAAAGCTGGAAAAGCTTCTGTGATGTGCAGTAGCTCTATTTGGCCACTAGAGGGAGATATAGTACAATAAAATATTTTAGGATGACCAGCCGCAAAATTAAAATGCTGCTTACATGCTAATGTATCAAAATAATACTTCAATAATCCAATAACATAAGTATTAACTAATATAACACCCTGAAAGGGGGTCTTTCTGCATAATAAATACTTTTGATAGCTTAATGTACATTTGGTGGTAACAATTCTGCACTTTTACTTGTAACTGACTATTTTTACATTGTGGTATTACTACTTTTACTTTAGTAAAGGATCTGAATACATCTACCATCACTGCCAAACACACACCTCTCACCACTTCCATCACACTTACACAATAGTGTGCCAGCGGTCCATAAACGTACCTTCACCAAACTGTTCAAGAACTACACTTCTTGGTGTAAGCATAATGTCTAATGTCTAATTATTATCTTTAATAGTCATAATATACTACATACTACAACTAGTAAACTTACTGCTCTTGTTTTAATACAAATAAACTTCCATGGCTGCAAATTTCTATTTTAATTATACACATGGTAAATGCAAGGTGTGTTGACTGCCAAGAAAATGATCAAAGACATCGATATTTTCTATGTTTTTATTTTGATGACTGATACTGATTACAGTCAAGAGGTAAACAAAATGAATGAGCATGTTATTTCCAAAGACCACAGCTATACAACAAGACATTTATCTCAATTTATTTGCGGTTTTGAAAGGCTTTAAATATTCCAACTTTGACCTAAATGTTAGAAGTCCGGTCCGGTTCAGGCGATGATTTGAACAGCACAGTAAAGTACAGTGGACATCAAGTGGAGACATTTGTACAACTGTAGGTTTATAGGTTATGAATGGCACAAGTCGTCAACTTTAGTCAAAATTAGACTTTTGTGTTTCTGCGCTGCTGAGATTTGTTGAGAGAAGTTCAGTCCATTAGACTGATAATGCCATTATTTTCCTCAAACCTGAAAATAAAAGACAGAAAGGTACGAGTGGGAGTTCAGAAACCAAATGAGTAGGCTGATACTGTCATTCATGGCATAAGGATCCAACAGAGACTAAAAGAAATAATGTTTAGCCATAAAGTTGTGACGCACGGAAGTTGGTGGTTGCATTTCAAAAGCATTGTCTTTGTAATGAACATGAAGAGACAAAATGTCTGATTAGAACAGTGCCGCCACTTCCAAAAAATATATTTCATTGTCTGCTCCACAGGGCAGGGTATTCCTCTGGTACAGTGTCAGCCACTCTCCTCATACATAAAAAGATATGCTTTAAAAGAACATTTTTACAGACATGTATAAATCTACAAAGCTATAATGCCAGATTTTTCTTACATTTTATGCTTTAGGTCAAACAAAATATTGGTTGTGCTATAATGCATTAAGAGAATATGCAACAAAAATAATACATAGTACTAGATCTGTACAAAATATACCAAACCTCTCCAACGAAGCCTTTGTCTTTACATGCATTCAGAGATGCACACATGGGAATGGTCTGATGTGACATCTGGGATCCAATTGCATTGCTGCTGAATGGAAAATCATTTTGCACATAAAACCAATCTTCACTTTAAGCAGTGATATTTGTGGATAATTTCAATGAACTTTCCTTCTGTACTTTCTAGAAGTTAGGCTAGAACCTAGAATTAAACTCTGATAAGTCGTGTTACATATGGTTTTTACAGAAGTATAAAACAAGTTAATACTGTCATAAAGAAAAAAAAAATCGGGATCAGCATGTGAGTCCATGTTTTCCTACTTCATTGCTGGTATTAAGCTTGTAAAAGTGGTGTCAAACAGAGGAAGGCAGGTTATACCTATTGCACCTTTTTCGAAACATTACATAGATCATCATATACATCTACAGTCTTTCCAGGTCCACATAAAGGCTGAAGTTTTGGATGTGTAGGTTTGGCTGTGTTGACTTCCCAGTTCTTGGCCCAGAGATTCTTCAACTTCAGCTCGTAGTTAATCTTGAAGAATAGAAAGGCAGGTGTTGGAAAAGTTTTTTCTTTGAATTTCTGATGTTTGTCAGCCCTGGCGTCCATTTAGTCCAAGGCCAATGCTAATTACAATGACTGAGTGAGATAATATTGGTGATTTATGAGTGGCTGATTTGTTGTGACATTCCTTCTTTTACTAAAGACATTTATTATCTCCCCACACTGTCTCTGAGGTCAATTGCTGAGACAAATAAAAACAAGAGGAATCAAGTATGCCCTCTGGAATATGTTGCTTTCTTAGAGGCCCGTCAGGTAAATGAAATAAATAACAACAACAAAAAGTGACAGAGAAAATAATGTGGAAAATATATCTGCATATCAAATTGCCTGGGGTTACTGAATAAAAAAGATCAGTCCACAAAATCCCTTTAAGGCAAATGGATATCTGGTGAATACTAAATCCCATGTAATACATTCACTGCACAATTCCTGGTCCTCTTGAGTGTGTATGAGGGGGATCTGAATGTGTTCTGTGCTGAATGCAAGTGTGTGTGCTTTTGTATGTACGTGTTTGTGTCTGTATATGTAGGGAAACGAGTTTGGACGTCTCAGCGTTACTGTTGGAGGTTTAGTGCCAGGCCCTTGGGGAAAAGGGCAGAGAGGGTGTAAGGTGATCTTTGAGGGAGCAGGAAAAGCCAGCGCTCCAACAGTCACTGTCTCAGTTTCCTGTCTCCCCAAGCCCAGACTCTGGGATCGCTGGGATCGCTGGGATGCACTCGTGTGGCTTGGCAGAGGCCACGAAGCCCGGCAAACAGGTGCACTTGTAGGATCCCTCTGTGTTGGTGCACAGCCCGTTCTGACACAAGGGCACCTTGTCGCTGATGTCCTCACACTCGTTTATGTCTGCAGGAGAAGGAGACATGACGAATTAGTCAGCGGGGAGATTTCACAGCTCAAACAGCTGCCTGCGCCACATCTGCTGCGGAGTGGCGGGATACTGGACTGTTAAAGCCATTCATACTTCTGATTTCACTTTAACTTTTCTTCCTTCCTCCCTCCCTCTCTCCTTGCTTCCTCCCATCTTTTCCTTCATGCCTTCTTTTCTTCCTCTCTCCCTCCTTCCTCAGCTTTTCTTCCTTACTTCCTTCCTTCCTCCCTCCCTCCCTTCTTTTCTTCCTTCCTTCCTTGTACCTAATGCAATCTTCTTAACTCCAATTTTGGTGATTTCCGTATTTTAAATTTGACTTTCAAAGCTCACTCTTGACCTTGGAAAGAGCAGCTGACAAAACAACCTCACCTCAAAGTTAATTTAGTAGCTGTTCTGGAGCTTTCTGTCATATCCCATGACCTTCATCAGCAGATGGAGTTGAAACTCAAAAAAAAATAAAAGACTTTGAAATTCAACTGTTAAAGTAACATGGAAGAGAAGTCCTCGGGAAAAACATCTACAATTCTAGAACTTCAATGATAAGTCGATTAATTGATTAGCCGACCAAAAAAGAATTAATCAGCAACTATTTTGATAAGCCATTAATCTTTTAAGTCATTTTTTGAGCAAAAATGCCAAACATTCTCCTGGTTTCGACTGTTGGTCGGACAAAACAAGGCGTTTGATTTGACCAAACGATGAATAGAGAAAATAAATGCCAGATTCATCGATAGTGAAAATCATCGTCAGTTGCACCCCTATACATTTCCATGACAACTGGGCAAACTCCATGTGCTGATGAAGATCATATGAACAGCTACTAAATGGACCTGGGGGTAAGATTGTTGAAAACATCATGCAATCCTGTGAGCAACAAACAAATGTGTTTTAATTTGTTCCACAAAAGTTCCTATTTGGGGGTACAAGGTTTTCACTCAGCACCAATGATATGTTGCATAATGTCTCATCTTGTATATCTTTAATCAAACATGCCGTCATGTTGCGTGTCAGCTGGATAGGATCTGATCTCCAATTCCCAGCCATCTTGAACACTGAAGTGTTCAGAATGATGGTCAAATTAACAATGCATTGGATTATGTTTCCTTTTGGCCTTCGACTGATTTTTCTTTCCCTTCTTCAGCGCGGGAGGTCTGATTGTCATTTCATAGCGGTCAATCTCAAATGACCCTCCTTCTGTTTATGTCATGTTCCTCTGGGGAGTCGCTAGTGGTGATATTTATTAAAGAAGGCATGGCACAAGTTGCACAGCTCCCACATGTTTCCACAGTGCTGGTTTTCAATCACTTTCCTTGGGAAAACGTCTGGCCTTGGAGCTGATAAGCTCGTATGCAGACAGAATATTGTAATCATAGCATTTCATTACAACACGACGGTCTCACTTTCTTACAAAACAAACAAAGTACACTTAAAAGATACAATATCTCATGTAATACACCGAGTGGCTAAGATTCAAGGCCTCCTTACTCTTGGCTCTTGACTGGGGAATTTCAGACCAAAGGGTAACACACGGTGGTTTTGAGGAGTACACTGCTTTCATTAGTTTCCCATAAAATATAACTTAATGCAAGGTTGTTAAATGCAAAGCGTCTCCTTGAGCTTGATGATATACTGCATGAAGAGTTACCTCACTGAAATTAATCCAAGACCTGGCTCCAGAAGACTTAAACCTGAAGTGAGAGTTTACTGCGGTTTGATTTCAAGATTCAACACCACTTTTTGAAACCAGATTAAACTGTGATTGATTCCCTATTGACTCTAGGAAGTCCCTGAACATTTTCACTTGGAACAGAGAGTTTAAATGTGGGTGGTCTGTTGAGAAAGATATATAAGATGCTGGGGAAAGAACTCACCTATACAGGCCATCTTGTTTAGGTCAAATTCGTAACCGTCGAAGCAGTCGCAGGTGTAACCTTCTCGCACACGAACGCAGCGGCCGTTTTCACACCCGTTCAGGATTCCACATTCCTCTGCTCGGAGACCCTCAAAGCCACCGTAGCGCTCTGATTGGACACAGAAACATGTCAGAAAACACTTAAAAAAAATCTTTTTTTAGCAGATGTCTTTTGAATACAGTAAACTAGAGTTTGATGCCTTAACTCATCACTGGTCACAGCTATAAGCAGTCATTTGCTGAAGCTCATAGTTCACACACATTTTATTTACCACTGCAAACACAAATGCTCCAACCTATCAACATACTGGGGATGAAAAACCTTACAGTGTGCCCTTGTCTAAGAAGGATGCATATATATACCCACCAGCATATGGATCCACTGGTCGTGGCAGATGCTCCCGTGGTCGTGGAACAGGGACACGGATAGG
Organism: Maccullochella peelii; assembly: GCA_002120245.1. NCBI lineage: Eukaryota > Metazoa > Chordata > Actinopteri > Centrarchiformes > Percichthyidae > Maccullochella > Maccullochella peelii. The sequence goes on from LKNJ01000962.1 coordinate 7,398, forward strand.
TGGGTGTTGAATGCTGTAGTCATTGTCGTTCAAGAGAGGAATGCTCTCAGGAATGTCATAGGGCCCAGCTGGGTTGCCATAACTGTCAAAGTATGGAGGAACATAAGGTCCCACAGGATCCTCTGGCCCCTCAACACCGTACTCATATCCTGGCCGCCCTCGCAGACTGTCTGAACTTCCTCTCCAAGGCAGGTTGCACATTGATGCATAGTCCTCTGAATACAGCAGCACACAGGGGTCGGAGTTATATTTTGGATATTAATAACAGTTTATGTGTTAATATAAAGACAGGAATTATTAAACAGTGTGTCTTATGTGCATCCTGCTTCTCACGAGAGTCTCTCCTGGGACAGAAGGCACACTGTCCACTCCAGGCGATGCCGTACAGGCAGCAGCATTCCGTGTATGTAGTCCTACGTCCCTGGAGGGGTTCCGAACACATGTTGTCACCCTCCAGACGCTGCCAGCAAATATCCATGTGCACATCGTGATCAGGCTCTAGAGTTTCTGGGAGAGAGAATGAGGAGGGATTCACAATGAAGGAGAGAAAAAACATAAACCAAAGATACAGCTGTCTACATTACCTAAATCTCATTCTGTGGTAGTGAAAAGCAAATGCATCCAAACTGTCCACTGCATTGAAAACTCTCTACGTTCTGGACTGCACCCCACCTCCATCCACAGCAAAACAGCTTCAAATATCTCATTATAGACAATAAACTCAGTTTTGATCAACACACCACTGGTATCCATAAACTATGTAAACTCAGAGCACTCCTTGTTGTTTCCCACCTCGTGTTGTTATGTCTATATGTAAACCATATTTGTTTCATGTATTTGTCTGCTATTCTTGTGAGACACGAACATGTGCAGATTATGAAAACAAATTTCCCTCCTGGGACAATAAAGACTCTGGCTATATTCAAAACCGCCTACTACACCAGCAGTATGTACGGATTTGGCCAAAATGTAGCATGCTGTAAGCAATATGCAAACAAAAGCAAAATCTGCAGCATGGCAAAAATACCCGGATGTCGTACTGATTCGCAAAAAATCTCCAGTATTCAATGGACCAGTCTACCTCGCCTACTATGTCCCACAATGCAAAGCACTGGCGGTGGTTTGCCATTAGTCGTGCTAGTGTTTACTTCCACTTTCCAAAACTGGGTAAGCCTGGCCTAACATACTGCAAAATAAATCAGTTTGACAGTTTCATACTTCATACTACTACGAAAAGCAGTATGCAGTATGTAGTTCATACAGTATGTAGTATGCAGTACATAACGCATACTGCGTTCCTCGGTAGTATGTGGTGGGCGGTTTTGAATACAGCCACTGTGTCTGTCTACGTATGGTGGGTCACAGATGAACCAGACGTAGCTCTGCAAAGTAGAAAAAAACATTTTTTTTCAGGTCTGCTTTAAAGCTCTAAGCACTACCTGGTTAATACAAGCAAGTAAAAAATTCTACCACTGTGAAACATTTCAATTTAAAATTTAAAACCTTCTGTGGTGTTGAGGCAGCGCTGGCGTGTGCTGTCCAGGACTAATGGAGGACTGCAGAAACAGTTGAAAGACCCGGCCGTGTTCACACACGCTCCATCCTCACAGGCATTTCCAAATGAACACTCATCATAATCTAAAAACACATTTACAAAGAGGGGCATTGCAATATGAAGAAATTATCATTCAAAAGTGGTTAAAATGATTTAGGTGCATCATAAAGCATTTTAATCATCAATAAAAATGCATGACATTTTAACACATTGCATTACTCAAACTGGAGGATACATGAGATTAAAAGATCGGCAGCCTTTGAAGACCTTTATAATACATATATTTCCTGTGTAAAATGATTGCTGGAGTTGCATACTGGTTGAGGATGATGGATGGATGGAGAGCAAAATCAAAATGTAGGCTGAAAGCAATGAGGTTTATGGGAAATGTGGTCTTCATATGAGTAGCCATAACACTTGCATGAGACATATAGGTGACCAATCATCTTGAATACGGTTTCATTTGATGGAATACCTAGAATTCCCAGCTTATCTGTTATTGTTATATGGATGTTTTCAAATGTTAAAAACTAAAAATAGATGTCATTTCTTACCCACACACTCTAGCCGGATGTTGTCATAGTAGAAGCCAGAGCGACAGTAGCAGGTATAGGTAGAAAAGAGATTGGAACACTGTCCAGTCTTACAAATTTCTGATCCAAACATCTCACACTCATTTGCATCTGAGGGGAGAGAAAGATTCACACCTTGATATTACATAAGTGAGATGGAAAGTAACAACAGTCAAAACCTTAACACTGTTCCCCTGCCAGAAACGTCATTTACTCCTCTGGTAAGAAGTTGTGAGGAGAAACTATGTTACAGTAATTAGTCGGGTATGCATGCAGATATCCCATTAAGCCTTAGCTATCTGTTGAGATAGCCTTGTAAATGAATTATGTCTGTCTAACTGGCTTTAAAAGTTTATGCAGGTGGAAATAAAACAGGTTAACCTTGCATCTTTCTGTGTCAATGTAAAGTTTTGTGTGAAGGGAAGCTATAAAAGCTCAGACATATCAATAAAATAAGTTAGTGTGTATGAGAGAGAGAGAGTACCTATGTAAGGTCGCTGTTCTCCCAGACTTTGTGTAGAGGAAACAGGAACGGGTAATAATCCACTGCCATGAGGGCACAACTGGTTATAATCATCTGGAAAATAAAAATTGGCTTCATTAGTGAAAGAGAAGATGCAAAAAGACAACAAAAAATGCCAATCACATATTATAACATGCACGGAATAATCTTAGTTCACTTTCTTCTGATAGAGTGTCAATACAGATTATCAGCCTCTTGTTGTACCTCTCCCTGTGGCAGGACAGGCGTGGATCTCGCAGTTGTCCCCCCAGCCGGCCCCCACCGTGCAGCAGCACTCCTGCTTGGTGGTGTTGCGAGACAAGACGTTGTCGCAGAAGTTGGCGTCATTCAAGTTATAGTAACACTCTTTCCTCTCCTCAGCTGAGGGAGTGAACGGAGGGATGGGAGGAGCAGGTTTCGGGTCAATATCAGCTGTATATGAACGAAGAAAGCAGGGTGGTCAGAGGTCATGGTTAGGCTACAGAAAAGCACCTGTGGAGTAGGTAGGGATTTGGCAATACAAACGCTCACTGATAGAACAGCTTGAACTCAGATCTCCCTATTCAGATGGGATCTCCCAGTACTTAAAGCAGCATTGTAGATGCTACACAGTAACAGAGTCAAGTGGCCTCCGCTCTTCATCCATCAGAGTGTGTCCACATGCCTCCAGCAGGTAGTGCATTACCCCCGCCTGCCACTGCTGAGCCTGCTCATTTGTCCAAAGGCATGGGCTCAGGCATTTCACCGTTAAGCTGCCGGCTTAGCCAAATGGAAACACTGGCATGTGAGTCAACACACCATTCACTCTCACATGATTGATTAACACACGTCAAAAGCAAACAGCGGAATGTGGCAAAAAGGTACACAAAGGCATAGCTGGGGTTTAGTGCCCAGGCAGAAGAAAAAACATCCCCGCTGAGGGCACGCCGCTTAATAATGTAAATAAGCCCAATTCGTGTACACATATGCCTATCAAGCTGGAGATGTGATGGTATTTCCATGACTCGTAAGGCCTTTTCTGTCATTCTGAAATTGCAATACATTGCATATCTGTAACCTCTGCACTTAAGATCATTTTAGCACGGATGAGAGCAATGTGTCTTTAGCGCTAATGGCCAATAGCTACACCTTAACCCTGTTTGTCTTGGTGAGGAAATGAGTTTGTAGTAACTAGGCCCTTAGGGTGTTTACTTGGCTCTACTGGAGGAGTTACTTCATCATTCATTCGAGGGATTAGACTAATACAAATTTTTGTAGGCAATGCACCCAACCATAACCCTAGCCTATAAAACAAATGGAAACAGCCAGGTCAAAAGATACTCTAAGAGACGTGGAGTAAGTCATGTCCACCTCGTCACCCTTGTTGTTTGGATAATGAGAGACGGCTCATTAAATCAGGGAAAACTCCGTCTCCCAACGATGGGGTGGAGAATTAAGTCCTGTGAGTCACTGTGAGTGCTAGTCCTGCTCTATTACCCATGGGGCTGCACTGGCTGGTGATGGGATCAAATTCCTCATTGTCGTTGGGGCAGATGCACAGGAAGCTGCCATCGAAGTTCTCACACAGGGCCTCCCCGCACAGCACCAGGCTCATCTCGCACTCATTCACATCTGAGAAAGACAGGAGAGGAGGTCAGTACAGGATCAGGCGCGCACACACAGGCATGCGATCAACAAGGTTGTGGCAAAGTCACACAAAATAATCTCTATCATCTTGTTATGGGAAGAGTAATTCATATCCAGTTGACAGAAAGAAATCATCATGTTCATTATAGATGCATACATGTCACTGTAGTGATCATTCTCCATGAAGAGGAGACACTTTTTCTGAATAGTCAATAGTCAGATTTTGGAACAAGTCAGTTCATCTCTCTATATTCAAAATGCTAAAAGTTGTTCAAATTTGCTTTTTTTTGTTTCAAATTATTCACAGTCACATGCAATAATTAAAAGATAAGCCTGGTGATATTCTATGTTTTTTGAATTTTCAATGAATCCCATGAATAGACCATACAATATATAATAACCAACAATGCTTTCCAACCTTTGTTCTCCATCTGTGGCTCTCAGCCCTAAGCCTATTGGTTCCTAATGAAGATGTAAATCTTTAAAAATTGGTACACAAATGTATCCTTTTAATTTTCATAAAAGGCTAAATAATCTCCTTAAGCAGCTGGGCACTGTAGTTTTTAGCAAACGTTACTCAAACAGGTGTAAATAGAGCATTTGTTGGGGACTATTTTCAGATGCAGATTTATATACATTTGCTGCTCTTTTCTGCTGTGAGTATTTACAGCAGCAGGATTGTGTATTTGCAATTGACTCAAAAAGAGTCAAAAAAGAAACTACAGTGTCCATGTTCATTGTAATGAAGAACATGTAACTCACTGATGTGTTTTTAATAGTGTTTTTGAACAATGGAGCTCTAAGGCACAGAGGAAGAACTTAAATCAGGCTTTGACTACACAGGAAATACTTGTTAGTAGGATCAATTCATTGTTGGTTTTGGTCTTTTCATAGGATTTTTAGAAAAACATATCACCACACTTGTGTTTTAAGCAGTAATGTACAATGACTATTTATTGGAGAGCAGTTACAGACCAACACATTTGCTCATATCTCCGGACGGGTTGGTGTAGCCTTGGTCACACTGGCAGCGGAAGGAGCCGTCTGTGTTCTCGCAGAAGCCGTGGTTCCCACAGATGGTTTCGTTGACACACTCATCAATATCTGCAAGGCGAGAGCACACAGAGAGGTAAGCACAACATTAATATTTACAGCGACGCTCCGCACAACAGACTTTCAAACTGCCTCGGTAAACACGGCGCTGCACTTCCAAAATAAACATCACTACCATTTTGACCATACAATAACAACAGAAATCACTGCCATCATAACATGTCAGGAACGGTGTACAGATTAGACAGTTCATTAAAAGGGTTTTCAAACTCTGGTGTTTGTAAATTAATTCAGGGATCCTTTCTCTCTGCATCAACAGGGTGAAGTAAAGTTGGAAAACTGCAAGTGAATATTCCTTGGTTGTGTAAATGAAGTGAGAAGTGACACTTAGGTCACTGGGATGTTGGCAAAATGTAAGAGACGGAGGAGTTTACAGCGTGCAGTCAGCGTTCAGCATTTACCAAGACACTTTACAAGCAGTTGGAGAAAGACGGCAGAGCGTTCAGGTTTGGCATGAAGAGATGTTTTGACAGCCTTCTGACAGGAGTTGCTTTCCATGCTAATCAATGAACATGTAAAAACCTATTTTTATGTGTCAGCTGTAAATCTCCTTTGAAGCTACAATGGTACTATGAAAGGATTCTGAGCATAGCCTACAGTAGTTGGGTGTTTGCCTGGCAATAAATCACAAAACATGTTTAATAAAACCAGTGGAGAGACTGTATGCTATATGTCAGTGTGACAGACAGAGAGACATGGAGGTTGAGGCTGTTAACACTGGACCATGTAACAGCAGTGCAGATTCCCTACCACTCGCTGTTCAAAGGCAACATTTGTTAACAATTTCGTACATACATGATTTAGTATTTATTGCCAATGACTGATACTGATGGAGGGTATGTCTGACTATAATGATTTAAAAACCAATCAGAGAGTTTAATGAGTTTAGTCACATAATTTGTTCTCTGGTCAGTTTGGCTTGCTACTGGTGCGTTAACCTGTTAACTGTATTTTGACATGTAAAGTTATGTCAGACTCGCTAACTTAACTTTTGTTTATTTGTTCTAAAGAGCATAAACAGCCAAACAAAATTGCCTATTCATCCATTCCAAACTTGGTCTGGTCTAGCATCTTTTGAAGATAAGTTTATGAGAAATGTGTTCAACAAATCATGTTAGAAACCACATCTTATTCTTTTCAGTTTAGATATAAAAAAAAACAAAATCAGCAAAAACTCCTCAGTCAGAGATAAAAGTCAGTATGTTTTCTGCAAGTCATTAAGTTGGGAACATCATGTCGGACAGCCCTGTTATTTGATATGAACTGCACTGATGAAATTGAGGACACACCACTATGTCTGTTTAATCGTAGCCATGATTAGATTTTTTGTTGACATTTATGTTTCATAACAGCCTCCATAACCAGTCCTATCAAAGTTTCCATGACTAACAGAAACTCTGCTGGAGTGATGACATGTAGAAAAACAGGAAGACTTATTTCAAATACTAGGAAAAATGCTTGAAAAAAAACTTGAAAATTTAAATTACATTTTGATCAGTTCCACTAAACAGTCTAAAACTTATAAATCTCATTTTGGATAAGTCTGCTCCTAACATCAGTGAGGACAAAAAGTCCAGTGGCACCTCATATTTTTTAAAACAAACTGATTTATGGAGTGAAAAGCCCTGTCATTCACATATTGTCTAAACCAGTTTTATTTAGAATCAGAGCACTCATAAAGGCTGTATCAACTGAAGAAAGGAAGAAAGTGGGCCAGAGAAGCCACAAGCCATTTGATTTGAACAGAGCGCTTGGCCAGGGCCCCATCTTCCCCTCCAACACAGACGACTACTTTCTCAGGCTTGCTGGGGGACAAGTCCTCTGTCAGTGTTCCTGTCCTGACTTGGCCACTTCTCTAACATGCCTCCGGGGTCAGAGACAGGGGCTCCCACAAGCTAATAAAACCGCAGAGACAAAATTGCCTTTGTCGTTTGTAAAACCTTTCACAGGAAATGCTGAAAAGGACCTAAATTGCTAGAATAGACTTGTGGGCTCAAATGGCTGCAAGATGATAGAGGGAGAATGGATAGACACATACTGTACACCGCCAACCCACTGGATTTGCATTTTGCAGCTGTGGATTGAGATGCCAAACTGGTGCAGAAGTGGTGAAGTTTTTTGGATACTGTAAGATATTACATGTAATTGAAAAAAAATATATTTTCGGGAAGAATATTCCCACAGCTCAATAAAGAGTATTCTTAGAGTAAGGTGAAAAGTATTGTATATCAGAGTTTGAGGAACATTTCCTCAAGTGTGAAGAGCTTAAGTAGAGTTTGGAATGTTGGAATGACAGCGACCGCCAGCTGGGAGGTCTGGGAAGAAGGCGGTGAAAGCTCTCCGCTAATATATGAAATAATCAGCGTCTGCAGGCGGCTTTTCATTCATGTATAACATGGAACAAAATCTGTTGCAAACCACATGTTGTGATGAGATGCAATCAAAGTATCATCCCAGGGAGAAATGAGAACATCGAGACCAAAACAATTTTAATGGCCTTTGTTTTTCTGTGTATCTGACTCTGGTTGTATTTGAGTGGCAGCATTACTTGACCAGCCATTTAGATCTGTCATCCAAGCAGAGAGTCAGCTTGCTAATGGTTTGTGGGAAAAAATGAATAATACAAAATCAGATATCTACACCAAGAGCTAGTCTCATACCAGCAGGACGTTATTTCCATGTAATAATCAGTTACATCAGGACACATGCAGAGCTGTAAATTGCCCGCAGGGCAGAACTGAGGCAGGGAGGAGGGTGAGGAGTTCAGTTGAGATAGGAGGAGTTGAGATTAAGGGGCGACCCGGCCTAATAGGTACCCATCCTAATGGTCTGACCCAGGAGGACCTGCTTCCTGGATCCGGTGATGCGGTGATTGGGGAGTTAAGGAGGGAGTGTTAAGTGTGGGTCTGTGTGCCGTGTATTAATCTGGAGCACATGGAGGCAGGCAACAAGAATATAGGCATCAGTGACTGTTGGTTCACCCTGCGCAGCCCACACTGCTCCCATATTCTCTGGGCAACCCCAAGTCTGATTGGACCCATATGCAGAGGTTATTTCACATGCGACGGGCAAGGACGGGAAGGTATTTGTTTTCGAGGAAGCATGTTTGTGCGCTTTATCTGACATTACATCTACAACCCGTATTGGGTTAACTACAATGGAGGTCAAACTGTCATATCATGTGTGTACTTCTAAGAAAAATCATCATCTCACATCTGCACAACAGCATGAGCACACACAGATGGTAAAGTCTTTAGATTTCTATACGTTTAAAGGGGTGGGAGGTTGGCAAGAGTGTGACCACAGACAATTTCCGCCCTCGGGCAAGCCTTATTAAAGACAAGGCATAGCTGGAGGGAATTTACGAGCATGATGGTGAATTAAAGCTAAAAAACAATGACCTGCGAATACACACATGGTGCCTTTTTCACATGCCCAAAGGAGCACTGTGTACAGCATCATGGCCGAGCTGAGTGCAGCCCTCATAGCACAGTTGCAGCTGACGTGATGCTGCGGAAAAAAGCCCTGTTTTTCCCTTTTGTATCATGGCCTCTAAATCTAAATGAGTGCTGCGAGCAGAGCCAAAGACAACCGCTGCCCCTTCGAAGGCCGGTGAGTAAAAATAAAACAACGCCCCTCACAGAAACGGCAAATTACAGTGTCTGGCCTCTTCTTAAATATTTGATGATTTTTACAAGCAGACAAAAATGCCCCGGAGTAATTGAGCTCCCTCCCTGGACTTTTATTGGGGTGACGGCAGCATCTCCCACAACTTCCAATCGTGAGGTGAAACAAGCCACTATTGTGTGTAGTGCTGGGCTTCTGAGGGTGAGAGGGCTTGGTTCTCAAACTGGGGCTGTGAGTCAATGCTGAGTTGTGCAAGTGTTTGTTGTGGGGTCAAGTGAAAACATGGACAGCTGGCGTCACAACATAGCAACAGGGGAAAGATCGTCAGACGTGGTCATAACTGGGCACCCATTCAGACAAGTTCAACTGGGAGTTTTGTTGCACCATAGGGGACAATGTGAAGGTTTTCCAATCAGATCCCACCTAAAGATTCCTCTACAGGACATGTCAGGTAAGAAAATGTGTAACTTTTAGCATATAATATGGCAGTGGAAGTCCTTGGCCTCTAATACAGTTACCAGAGATGTGTATTTCAATCACCCACCAATGAGCACTACACTGATTTGAACCTATATGAGCTGCTTAGCAGTGTTTTGACTCTGACATGGAGGTGAACAGCTGGTTTCAATCTGCCCCCTGCACTCTACAGCTGGTGCCAGACACACAACATCATAAAGTGCAGTGAGGGGGCAGCCACACGTAGCCGGGATCATGGTGATGGAGGGGGCGAAGGTCTGATCTGTCACTGATCAGCACTGCAAGCGGCATATTCTCCCCTGATCTCCATCTGTTGATAGTCCAATAAAAACTCAGGGTTATGAGAATATGTAAAGCCGCAGCGCAGTCCGAGTGCATCTCTACAACGGTTACAGTCTCTGGTTCTCTTTCTCTAACACAAACACACAAGTGAGGATGCAAAAACCCACAGTTAACCACATGCACACACACACACAGGCACACTCGCACTCACATACACACAAAATCACCCACAAACACCCACAGCTTCCATCTGCAGTCCAACACATCATTCCATTGTGATGCTCTCAGAGTGTTTTCCCCCTCTTCGCCTGTCACTCTCCGGTGACTGTTTGGATTCTGTCTGAATATGAGGAAAATATTTGGCCTTTTGTTTTTGTCTCATAAACCGGACTTGTTGTTTTATGGTGCTATGAGAGCAACAAAGACAAGCAATACAGCGCTACAAAATAAAGAGTGATAAACTCAAATCGTTGTGCAACAAGCCACATTAATATTTCAAGCCCCAGGTGTCTAATCCTGCCAGTAAACACAGAAGGCTTCATGTATTCTGGAGGTCATGGACATGTGTCCATTGTTGTTGGCCAGCTGTGGGCCCAGATGTAGCGTAAGTACAAACCTAGCCAGTCAAACCAGGTGACCGGGCTCCTCCATAGGGGGGAGAAAAAGAGGTGAGGGACTGACAATCCCATCCCCTCTCAAAAGAAGAACAGCAGTGATCAGGTTCCACCTTGTGTCTCTGCCAGAGGCACTCCATTAGCTCCGTTGTCCGGAGGAGGAGACCATTATCAGCTGCTGGACTCACACACCGCCTCCAATGATAGTGCACTCCTCTTTCTAAAGTGCCCCAATTTCAGGGGCCACTTCTCCTCATCTCCCTCATGGCCTCTTGCGCAGGAAGACCTCGAGTACCTGATAGCTTTTGATTCACATCAGCCTCTTTGTGTCTGCATGCCAAACAGATATCATTAGCTATGCACAGAGGGAGAGTCCTGAAGAGTATGTAGAGTGTTGAGTTAATTTGAAGCTACTCTCTCCCCTAACTTTAACTATAGCCCAAATTATAAATGGATTGCATTATGGTACATATATGGTACCAAAATAGGTAGGTCCATACAATGCATACATCTTTTGCTTCAGCCTACAGTTAGCCTAAAATCTGCCTGTTTTTTCTTGACATAATTGTTTGTGCTAGTCTTTTAGCTATACGCAGTTTGACCACTCACCGCAGTCTGTGGCGTCTTCTCCCTCGAGGCCAGGCTGGCAGCCCATGAAGCACCGATAGGAGCCAATGGTGTTCTCGCAGCGCCAGGTACCACACACTGAGCTCCCAAACTCCTTGCACTCATTCTGGTCTGCACAGTGTGAATAGAGAGAGAGAGAGAGACAGATGTTGGTTAGTAACTGACAAACAGAGGCACAAACGCAACCACATGTGCAATCAGACACTAACACGGACGCATGTGTCCCCGCACACACACTCATGTTCCCGCCGCTGCCCGTCTGCTTCCAGAGTAATGGCTGTGTAGCAGGAGTCGGCCAGGAGGCCTGCGGTGTAGCTGTCCTCAGTAAACGCAGCAGGCAACAGGAATGGCCAAGAACAATATTATCACAGCAACCAAAGAACTTGTGAAGGAGCTAAAGGGAGACGTTCCAGAGGGAGAAACACCTCCAGCTCACAATGGAGTCATTCATACTTCCCTCAGGGGAAAGGGAGTTCAGGGCTCCAGCCATGTAATCCAGGCACCCCCCAGTCCTGAGACCATGGAGGAAAAGCCTCTTAGCCAGGCTTGGACACTTTCACTGGAGCCCAGTCCCCACTGGCTATAGATAATCAATCATAGCCAACTGTGCTATACTGGGTATGCTTAAGCCTAAATGTAGCGTGACGATCAAACAGCTAATGCTGACATGTTGGTTTACTCAGAGAGTAGAAACCTCAGGGCAAAGTTTGGGGTCAATAATCACTAAGACGAACACAACAGGATATCACAAGGGAGTTTTATTCTGTCTTACCTTCACAGTCAGCCGTGTCAGCGTTGAACTTGAAGCCAGCCTCACATAAGCACAAGAAAGAGCCATCAGTGTTGAGACACTGGCCCCGGATGCAGATTTTGTCTATACGGCATTCGTCCACATCTAAGGCAGAGAGAAGGGGGAAGGAAAGGCAGCCAAATTAAGAGAGATAATTGGAGAAAGGGTGGGTCAAGATTTGTTACATATTGATTATCACTAAATATCCCCATATAGCCTCTGTCTTCGTTAGGTCCACAGGGAACACCACTCCTTTTCATAAGTATCACAAAAAGAATGTGTAATCAAGTGCTTGTCTGAGCACAAGATGCACTGGCCATTTGGAGCACTTAACTTGTAAACTGGCAAACAGGAAACAAGGGAGGAAAAAAAAACATCTACCTCAGCTTTTCAGGCTGAGAACATTTCCCTTCGTCTCATAAAAATTAATAATGAATGCAACATGCTTGATTAGCTGTAGATTGGTGGATAATTGCAGCATTACAACATAACTTGTAAGGTACTTGGACCTGGGGTAAAAGGTGGGGGGAAAGGCAAGAAAGCAGGGGGAAATTCATCGCTGGGGAAAAGCCAGTGTTCTTTTTCCAACCTTTGATAATCAGATGAATCTTTCGGAGACGACAAGGTAAACACCCATTTGCAAAGATATGGAGACAAAAAACAATTTCCCAGACTATAAGTAAACACATAAATATGCTGTGACAGGATAGCTTTGGAGTTAATTCAAGGACTTCAAAGCCTGTATTGAAAGGCACAGCGAGGCTATGGCACAACCTGTTGATTTGGATTAAATTTAGATGTGTTTCAGTCTGCTGTCAGTCCTTTATTACATAGAGTATGTTCTGTTTTTGCTGAAAGACTGGTCGGGTCAAGGCCAAGCATCATTTTGGCCTCACCTGACTGAACCCATCATCATTCCCATACCCTCATCCTCCCTTCACCTCCCCCTGCAGGCCCATGTCAGAGGGGTCTGGCTTTTATTGAGTCAGCACTGTACACACAATGTCAGGCTGCAAAAAAATATATGACAACTGCTGATTTATAGGATAATTAGAGTCCAGTATTTGTTGTGGCGGACAGCCAGAGTACCTGAAGCAGGCTGGGCAGTTTGCTCAGAGTCTGTGGACGATATCTAAGGCGCTCCAAGGCCAAAGCCTGAGTGGAAGAATGCCCCTGTTCAAGGACTGACCCTGGTCCTCTACTGTGAGTCAAACTTGCCCATTAGAGGACCATGCCAGAGTCTTTCAGGGGCCTGGACCCAGAGATCCAAGCCTACCTGCTTCACATCACGACAGGATATTTCACTGCCAGACAACCTGCCGTTTACTTAACTTCACCTCTTACTGCACTTGCAAGACACACCAGAAATAACACTGATCCAATCCTGACATCCTAGCCAAAGTCATTTCATGTATTTTGACAGCAAATGCTCCAGTTTGTTGAAAAGAAAAGCCTTCCTTAGCTGATGATCAGGCTACATTTTTTTCCCCATCGCTATGACCAGTGGGTCACTGGGTGCGACTGGAATAACATCAAACTGATGTCCAGCAGAGAGCGAGTGAGCTGAGACAGTTGATGAGGCCATGGCCCATTACACAGACAGGCTGGCCTGAGCAGCCATGCCAGGAGTCCCAGGCCTGGTCTCAGCACCCAGGACAGTATGGTGTGTCAGCCTGCCTGCACTGAATGAAGAAACTTGTTCAAGCCAACAAGGTTACTGTAAAATGACTTGAGCAATATGGGCTAAAACCATTATTACACGATTACCAACTTTCTCAAATTTTGACTCTGCCTCACCCAATTACACAAAACCCATAAAATCCTCTGAAAAATAATTTCCCATAGCTATTAATGCTCTTGTGGCAGTGTATTACTGTACCTTGGCAGCCGGTCCTTCCATTGATGGTGGCATATCCCTCAGGACAGATGCACGTGTAGGAGCCCTCAGTGTTCAGACAGTCTCCTTCTCCGCAGATCCCCACGATGGTTAAACACTCATTGATATCTGTCACACACAAGGACAAATATACGCACACAGCTGTGTAAAGATGCCAACATGAGGTAAGCCACGAGAAATGGTTAACCACTAATGGTATATTTTATGTGTCAGATGACCCAGAGTATATGTGTGTGTGTGTGTGTGTGTGTGTGTGTGTGTGTGTGTGTGTGTAGTATACCTCTGCAGGTCGTCCCATCCACCAGCTCCAGACCAGCGGGGCAGGAGCAGCTATAGGAACCGATGTTGTTGGTGCACTGGCCTCCCAGACACAGGCTGTTGTCCTCACATTCATTCACATCTGCATTGACACACACACACACACACACACACACACACATAGATGTCATCAGTATGACACATTCACACCAGCTGTAAATCACTTCAAATTTGCCCAAGTTTTGTCGTTTGGATGAAGAGCTTCCAGACCACAGTGAGCATGTCAGAAGAGTCAGGCATCATCTACATCAGCAAGTAATGACTTATTCTTATTATAGCAGGTCATACTGCGCTGGAACGGATGACTGTGAAAATGATTGCACAGAAATCATAAATTTTAGTGACCACCAGTGAGCCACCCACTGTACTGTACCTTCACATGAGAGCCCGTTGGGTGCCACTGTGAAGCCTGGGTGACAGGCCATGCAGGAGAAGGAGCCATCTGTGTTGGTGCAAACACCCGTGGGGCACACACCTGGGGTCTGGCACTCGTCAATGTCTAAGAGGCAGAAGAAGAAGAAAAGGTTAGCTATAGATTATCATCTTAAGCAAAGGGACCTCTAAAGAGTCCACTTTTTGATCGTTCACTGTCTTATCTGTTAAAAAATTATTAATGGCAGAGTGTGACTCAGCCTAACATACAGTAAGCAAAGCCTTCTTTATTAGATCGCACTGACAGTGTATTATTAAAAAGGGTGGAAAGATAAGTATGCAGGACGGTCATCGAATCCAAAACAGCAAGCTATTACAGGTGGCGTATAATTACTGTATCTACAAACAGTCACTGGCTCGCTGTTATGTGATCATTGGAAATTCCTCGAGCCGGTACAGATTGTATTTCTTACGGAGAAAATAGTGTGGGCCATTGTCAATTGATTGAGACGGCTCCGTTTTGCCTTTGGGTGAACAGAGCGAGTTCAACAGGGCGAGCTCGCTGCAGTACGTGGAAGGCAGGGGAGTGGTTGACTTCATTTCAAATTAAGCCCTTAATATTTTCCATGGCATCAGAGACATCCATTAAAATCCTATCAGAGGCCGACTTGGACTTTTCCCAGCGCAAAGACACATATCAGTGGGAGATCTTCCTCTTGCGCTAGACCCACACTTCCATTCAAAAACACACCACAGTATATATGACTAACTGAGGCCATGTTTGAATCCATTTAAATAATCATTCTTTTTCTGCTTCCCATGAAGTCATGACAGATCTAACCTCCCTGGATTCGTCAAAGCAGCCGTTTCACAGCATTGATCTCATAAATCATGTCATGACAAATTACTGAGCACTGTAAAGATTTTCTGTAATCATGTTCTGGGTCTAATGCATTCCTTTTTGTACTGTGGTACTGTAACTTTGGCCCAATGTTTACTATAATGACAGCTCAAACTGTTCTAAGCAGGTAGGTAAACACAGAGGTAGTTACCCTCACAGCCGTAACCATCCTCAGACAGCTGCAGGCCTTCTCCACAGCTCCTGCAGGTGTAGGATCCTGGGGTGTTCAAGCACAGCTGGTCCGGGCACACCTTAGCCACCAAGCACTCATCCACATCTGGACACAAAAACATGGACACATCATAGCACAGATTACCATCTCTGGCTTCAAATAAATAAAGCCTGCCAGTTGTAATCATTTCAATCGGTAATCACTGGAACTAGGAATTACCAATGTCGACACCTCTATCTTTTTAGCTGAGCTATCTGCAGGACATTTGCCTGACATCATTTTGTTCTATTTGAGGGCTGGTGTCTCATTGTGTTGAGCAAGGATCAGATGAGCAGTGCCAGAGGAAGAGGAGGCCAGGATCCAGCTATGATGTGATGTCTAGAAGCAGTATTTTGGGCTTTTGAGCTCAGATGATGGGGATTTGGGGTCAAGGCTGTCACACCTGATGCTGTTTACATACAACCTGAACCAGCTGGCACAGTCACCCTTAACCGCAACTTTGTATTAAGGCAAGGCCTGGCATGTTTGAATAGAAGAGGAAGCTACACACACCTGTGCTCAAGTATACAAACATAACAAAGAACATTCCTGCACAAACACAGCCAAAAGCCTCACCGTCGCACTGTTGTCCATCCTCAGAGACTCTGAAACCAGGCCGACAGATGATACATGTGAAAGAACCCTCTGTGTTTGTACACGTTCCCTGGGGGCACGTAGTGAGCTGCGCACACTCATCAATATCTGGAAACAACACAGACTGTTAGACATTCACTGCAGGACAGGGCCATCTCTACAGCCAAGAAAAAAGATCCAAATTCATGATGAAAGACAAGAACCACTAACGGGCTGAATTCAGTCTACATATGGTGTTATGCAGAAGTTCATTTAGATGAGTGGTGTTGAATAAACCAACCTTCACAGAGCTCCCCGTCATATGATACTTTGTACCCTGTAGGGCAGTTCTCACAGGTGTAAGAACCTTCCGAGTTTAGACAGATCCCGTTGGCACAGGTAGACGCGGACTGGCACTCGTCAATATCTGGAAGAAATACACCAGCACAGACAAGCATGGACATCACTATAAATACTGAGTAATATGTGGTGGGATTTCAGTTGCACAGCAAAGGAGTTTTAATGGTGAGTTGACAAACTGCCCAGATGTGTTGAGTAAGTCTTTAAGTAGTAATAGTACTAATGGTTTTTACTGAATTGAGACTGAATTTACCTTCACACCTCCGCCGGTCTGGAGACACTCTGTAGCCAGCCTTACATCTGGTACAGGTGTAGGATCCCTCCGTGTTGGCACACACTCCACCAAGACACAAGTCACCCTGGGCACACTCATCCACATCTGGGAACAAAAATACCAAATTCACCACAACTTGGCAGACAAATCATGACTATCTACCAGTGTTTTTCGAAAACTGCAGTTTAGTGTAAATCATTAGACAGCCGATTTTGCACCTTCACATCTCAGTCCATCAGCAGATGGTTCAAACCCAGGCCTGCAGTTCTGGCAATTGTAGGAACCTGCAGTGTTGATGCAAATTCCCGCGGGGCACACATTACCAGTTGCACACTCGTTGACATCTAACAAAAAGAAATAATTTGCAGACATTATTCTGCTGTCAAGAGAGCTCCACCAGCTGAGAAGTATGCAGTGATGAGTTACACCCAACAGCTCTAGATAATCCTTTGCAGACCTTCACAGGCTTTGCTGTCTGAGGTGACTTGGTAACCATGGTTACAGGTGCATTTGTGGGTGCCGTCCAGATTGACACAGCGGCCGTGGAGACAGGCTCCAGGGAGCACACACTCATCCACATCTGGAGAAAAGATCCAGAGGAAGAAAAGAGGGCCTCAGAAAATAAAGACAAATACTAACTCTTTGTTGCCTTTTCATAAACCTTCAGGCTTCTGTAGTAGCACTGTGGAGAACTATTCACAGAGCTGACATGGGACATTCATAATGTCTGACTGACACTTACCTCGGCAAATGTTGTCCGGTGAGACTTTGTATCCTTGGAAACAGTTGCACCTATAGGAACCCTCCGTGTTGACACACCTACCACGGCCGCACACTGTTTGGTTCAAGCACTCGTTTACATCTGGGGACAGAAGGTGTCAGGGCAGGACACAACATGTGTGAGAAGGGGAATTTAGGTCTCATCCACAAATATACGGTGTGATTAAAGAGTCAGTTTAGCCAAATTAAAAGTCTCACTCACTCTACCTCTAGTGGTATCTAGACATGGAGATTCGTTTTTTGAGATATCTCCTCACCTCACCTCTGAGATGTCTACCGCCACCCCATCCCCAGCATTCAACAGCAACACATCTTTCTATCACATCTTTCAGTATGTAGCGGTTTCAGAGAAATCATTGTTTTCTTTCTTTCCTTCTGCAGTTTTCTTGGGGACTATTTGTGTGGCAGAAAGTATTGCAAAAGAAGTGTAATTTTTTAATGCTGTAAAAGCCACAAACACAATTCCATTTCTCTCCAATGTATAAGGGTGAAGGCAGAAACCCCAAAGAAAGATATATCAAAACCTAAGCACATAAAACAAAAACTATCTGCATGGCTAGAAACCACTAGGGGTAAGAAAATATGTTATTTTTGTAATTTGGGTGTACCGACCCTTTAACATAAGATACAATATAAGATGCAAGGTGAAATTGGGCCATTGCAGCAGGAAACAACAATAAGCTGCAGAAAATACAAATAAAGACGTGTACATAAATACATACATAAAATACATAAAGGTTGTATCGGCATAGTACAGCAGTAAAGGGGAAACAATTACAATATAATTAGTGTGTAAAATTACTGCAAAACAGCAGTCATTAAAGTACATCACTGCACAGACCCAAATCTCATTCATGAAAGCCTTTTACTATTAGCAGCAGTAGCTGTCTTTTCCACTTCATGAGTCAGAACAGTGTACCCAGGAATAATGTTTGTGGAAAACCTCATGCAGAAATAATGTTTTATAGTGGAATTTATCAAGTGTTAACCATGGCAACTTTTTAGGTTAGGTGAAAGAGTGGGAAGAGCAAGTCTGAAGTGGAGTCTTATTAGGTGAGTGTAAGAGGCCGAGAAAGAGACATTAAAAGAGGGAAGGGAAAGGGGGGAGAGGAAGGAAAAGTATTTGTCTGCAAAGGAGGTAGAGAGAGGACGCTACTGAGAAGTGATAGAGACCGCAAAACAGAGAGCTCACACAGTGAAAACACTGCGAGAGAGTCACAGACTGGGTTTGTTTTCCTAGCTGTGGGCACTGCCAGACTTCTGTCAGTGTGGCCCATTGCTTTGTTTCTGCTATCATCCGGCATCTTTCAGGCCTCCGTGATAAGCCCTGACAAGGGAATGGAGCTGTTTTCTCTATCACACCAGCAATTAGGCTTATCCACGATTCGGGCAATTGGGCCCAAACCACTGTGCTACTGTCAATTGACTGAAACAAATACTGGAAAGCCTGCGCTCACATTGCCTGTTTTATGTGACCCCCACAGCGCCAGACATATATTGTAGGCCTGTTAGTGCTGCCTGGGTAGATGTTCAGAGTAAAAATATTATACCTCCAATATTATCCCTCATTTGTAGGGTTCCTCTCAGTTACTATTTATACACCACAGATTTACACAGAATGAATAATATTAGTGGACTCACAAACAGAAAGTAGCTGAAGTGGTGTTTTCTCTGGAGGCAAGGGAATCATCAGACTTTAAACAAGGGCATCAATCATCAGACTCACTGAGAAATCAACTATAAAGAACTCCAAATTAATGTTAATAAAAGTTAATGTCCATATTTTCCATCCTCGTTCGGTCTTTCAGCTTTTCACATTTCTGGAATACTCACTCCAGGAGCTTAGGTTTCCAAACAAATTAGAGAGGATGTGGTAAGTAACACCAGTCAGGCTCTTATGTAACAGGGCCACTTTCAGGTCGGGAGCTGCTAGCGAGTTAGCTTAAACACAACACACACGAAATGCACTTTGTTGGCCATTTGTGTATTCAAATCTAATAATCCGCAATAAGTTTTACAGTAGACCATAGACAACACTACGGGTGAGTGAGAGAATTTGTTTGCGTGTCAGGACCTCATCGCAGTGGGGAATTGACCCTTAGACCTTCTCATACATCTCCTGTGACCACTCGGCCCTCTCACCTAGCCCAGCAGTGATAATAAAGCCTCTGCTGGACCCGACAGTGCAGTGGCCAGAGCTCTCCAACAATAATATGCTGTTTGTTCAAGGCTGTGGCCAAGAGAAAATATTTGGACTCTCCCAAATTGAAGTATTATAAACAATCTTTTTACGGGGGCTAGTGATATTGAAAGATCAGCAATAACACAGCGATTGTGTTTAAACAATATTGGGGACATGCAGAGGCTGCTGGGTGGAGGAGTTGATATACGTGGAAACACTGAATGAAGAGAGAGGGCGGAGGGATGTGCACGGCCCACGCAATATAGCCATCATCACTGTGGTTTTGGGCTGTTGTGTGGGGGCCCAGTAGTGGACATAAAACATCCAAAATAAAGTCTTTGGAAGCATAAAATACAATTTATTTGATATAATTTCCGTGCACATCAGCAGTTAGCGTGTCCCTTTGAGCAAAAAGCCGCAGTTGAGTGAAACTAATTCAGCTTGTGCTATTTGGTGAACTGTACTGCATCATAAGCTGTCAAGAAGTCATTAACGGCATGGCTTGTTGCCATGCCACCTTGGTTATTTTTGGTGATGCCAACCGGGAGCAGCAGCTTTGTCTACGTAAACGTTACTTTATACAGGAAGCTTTTACGGTGTAACAGGGGAAACCCAGTTTATTTCCATGCAGTGGTTGGAAACACCCTTAGGAGCTGGGGTAGAGGTGGTGGTGGTGCTGCTGCTATGATGGGGTGTGGGGTTGCCTTACCCACACATCTTTCATCGACAGGCCTGAACCCAGGGCCGCAACCCTGGCACTGGAAGGAGCCGAGAGTGTTGATGCACACACCGTTGGGACAGGAGCTGGGATCTCTGCACTCATCTACATCTGCTCAGGGAGAAGGTGGGACATGAAAATAATCATTTGAATTAGTTGATACTAAAACAATGTGCACATGCATGCAAGAAAGAGGGTGTAAGGTGACAAATGCTAATATATACAAACACACAATCCCTCTGTCACGAAGTGAGCATAGTTTTCTTCCTGACTTTGACTAAAGGGAAAATACATGTGTTTTGTTACCTGGGCTACACATTAACTCATGGTAGCAAACAAATAGGTCTGGCTAGGATTGTGCTGTTACGTGAATTTGATTATGTGTGCGTAGGAGCTTGTGCATGCATGTCACCTTCACATAGGCCTCTCCAAGACTTGGCGTAGCCACTGTTGCATTCACAGGTGTAAGATCCTTCTGTGTTGACGCATTTGCCATTCTGGCACTTGCTGGGCATGCTGCACTCGTTAATGTCTGCCAGTTTGAATGAAAACCAAGGAGAACGGAAAAGAAAGTGACTATTGTGTTCCACAGCATTAATTAGGGCAGGATGCTTTTTAAAAGAACAGCGCTGACAGACAAGAACTTGCGGTGCTCTAAGAGAGAGTCAGAAAGCTAACAGCAGGCTGTGGTGGCTTTCATCCATTGGAAACATTATGTCTCCCGCTGTCATTTGGGCTGTGTCTCACCTTGACAGAACTTCCTGTTCTGGGTGATCACCTGGCTGTAGCCGCTGTGGCATTGACAGGTATAGGAGCCATAGGTGTTCATACAGCGGCCCTTCCCTTCACATGGGTCCTCGTCACACTCATTCACATCTGCAATGGGAGACAGAGGAAGAAAGTAGAATAGATCGAATGTGACATTATATTGCAATTCCATTTCACAAGCAGAGACTGTTCACTTTCAAAGCCCTGACTTTGGAGCTCCTCTACTGCACAGGCATTCCTCAGTGATGGGCCTGAGCCCAGGCGAGGCAGAGCAGAGGCTGCGGCCAAGGCCTTCACCGTGAGGTAAGGGATCACAGCACCGTGGCAGCTCTTTGGATGGCCTGTGCACTGTTGTCAGGCATCACAGAACAGGTCAACATAAACAATGGGATCCCTTTCATTTTGGCTCTCTTCATTTCTCAAAGCTTCTGTGCCATGTAATGTTTGGTGTTGAGGACTTGCTTGCACAGAGATGATGATAGACAGAGCTGTTGGGGCCTCGGGTGTTTGTGTGGCCCTCCTTCTCTTTGAGTGCCCCAATGTTACCCCTTGTCTTATTCCATCTCCCTCTCTCTCCCATTTGTGCTTACCAATGCAGTTGGTCTGCAGTGCACTGAGCTTGAATCCTGGCTCACAGTGGCAGGTGTAGCCAGTCTGCACAGGAACACATTTCCCATGGCCACATATGGTTGGGGCGGTGACACACTTGTCAATACCTACGAAAAGCCACAGAGATGTGCACAGTCATTACTCAGAAAGCAGACGAGAATAATTTTGACCTAGGGTTACATAACATTACAGACACTGTAAAAAATTCAAAAAACTGCATTCCACTAAAACATGTTGTTCTCCATGGGAACCTGTCCTGCTGTTTTATAGGAGGGGTCTTGGATGAGAGGACAGGTTTTACAGCACTGTAGTGTTCTAACAGGTGGTATGGAGCTCTTACAAAGGGGTCGGCGAGAAACAGGTCATGCACAGTAGAGCCTGACATTGTTCTTGTCTTTTTCCGTCCAAATGGACTGTGGTAAAACAAAGACATTGAACTGGGCCCCTGTGTCTGGTTGAGGAGGATAAACTTGACTACAGTATGAATTTCTCTATAGGATTACTGTAAATTCTCCTCACTTCCTGTATCTCCCTACCGCTCTTCTTCTCACTCTCTGTCACACTTTACTCCTGTCTTACGCTCGTCCTCCGTTTTTCATAAATCTGGCCTCTGTCCACTCAGCTTCCCTTTCAAAGAGGCACACTCTTTCTTGGTTCCTTGCCCTCTCGCCCTCTATGCAGCACGGCATGTTCAAGCCAAATTGGCTCAGAGAAAAGGGGTCAAATAAAGCATAATACAAGCTCTCCTCGGCTTGACTCTGGGTAAGCCTTAAAAAATGTCTTATGAGATGTGCTGCTGTCTGCCAGCAGTTGACTGAGAGCATAAAGAATGAAGAGTTGAGCTCCATGCTGCTCTTGTGCATGGTCGTCTTACAGCTCCATACCCACCTGTCAATTAGGCACTGGTGATTTTAGAAAGGTATTCAGTGTTTCAAGAGAGCCCCAGTGTTTAATACATGTATTCTAATGTGTGTTTTACCTCTGGATGAGTCTGTGTGGGTTGTGTCCTTTGAATCGGGCCTCAGGTTGATGATGGTGGAGTCTGGAAAAGTCTCTGTGAAGAGGGGAATGAGAGTGGGTGAGTGCGAACACAGTCAACCACTAACACAGTGACACATAGTAAGTTCTCATTCTCTACAACCTAAACGAGACACTGCTTGTTTTCCCAACCACTGCTGCCTCAGCTGTCACTCACTGGGCAGCTATATAAAAATGATCTACCCTTTTCTACAGGCTAAAAACAGTACAATGACCAAAATAAGTAGACTCACTGAATGTAGTCAAGCTTCAGACTTTAATGTCAATGTTTTCACAGGCGTGAGGGCAGAGCAGACGAGGACTGACTTCCGCAGGAGTGAGCAATTTATAGAAAACGGTTTACATGTCTGTGCCCAACTGAAACTACTATTGGCCCTCGAGCTTAGAGATGCTAAATCAAACCACAAGAGGCAGTAAACAGCAGCATCGATGCACTTGTTGAGGGTGAACAAGTAGTGTTGTTTGATCTGCATGAATAAAGCCACGAGAAAAATACCTGGATGTTTCTGTGGTGAGTCAGTCACAACAGCTGGCTAGAAAACAAGCAAAATATTACTTGTCAAAGATTTTGGTTACATTTCATCACCATATTCATGTTCACACAGTATATCTGCTTTTGCTGTCATAGTCAGTGCTAATTAGGTGTGTGCATCTACCAAAATGTGGTCTGAATAAGTTATATAATCATAACAGACCGTCCAGCTGAGATAGCTAGAGCATATCGTTCTAAGATAAACATTTCAAAAGTATGTGCCAAGAGGCTGACAGGGAGGGAGAACTTACCGGGCTCAGAATTTCCACATCTGCCATGAGACAGAAAGAAGAGGAAAAGTTTATCAGTAGCAAAAGTTGACATTCTGTTTGCATTAACAACAATTACTGACTATAGACAGCATACACAACAACGTATGCTCTCTTTAGGTGCTTGAATTGTAGCTTTGGAGGTCCTTATTTCTAATAAAACAAAACTTACAGTACATTTATCTTCTAAGCCAGACAGAGAAAGTTGTATGAGAGAGGTAGTGAAAACTACTGGCCAAGGAAAAATGCAAAGAGAGACAAGGAAATAGATATCTCTGATAATGAAGACAAAAATCCCCAAATATTTACAGAATTGTCTCCTCATATAAATCAAGATGTCGTGGCTTTGCCAATAAAGTATCTCACAAGCATTAAATCAGGAAGATACATTTACAGAAAATGTTGATGTATGGCCAATGTGGATTACTGTGTGTGCGCTGCTGTGATGCTCAGAGGGGTTTCACTTTTGATGGATGGGTGACATGAGTACTGCTACAGAATATGTTCGATGTTGGATCAAGCATTTATTTGTGGGGATCAAAACATCCTGTTGATGTTTGCATTCTCACGAAAAAAAAAAGCGAATCCATTTGCATCCTGTAGAAATGTAATAGATTACAAAAGAAAGAAAATGGAAAGAGAAGAGGTATTGTGTGTCACTCAGCTGCCCTGCATTGTTTATGCCATGGGATGGGGTAAAAATATGCAAGTGGTTAAGTGAATACCATGTTTGGATAACTCCAAGGCCTAAGCACATTATATGTACAGAACATTCAGCAGCAACACCTATTCATCTCTTTACCATTCAGAGTAAACATTCACCAATGTTAAGGTAAACTTGGCTTTGTACCAAACATTTTATTCTCACCTTCCGGCTGTTTCGGTGTCTCTCTGGCTGGTTGAGAGGGATGGAGAGGCTGCTGTGGAGTCAGAGGGTACCAGGGTGCTTGTGGCGTCTGTGGGTACTTGGGGCGTTGTGGCCCGCTAGGCAGCGGCAGTGAGGGCTGGGAGGACGGAGGCTGAGGGTAAGTGGGGCTCTGCTCCTCCCATGACACTCCTGTGCTCTGCACATCCTCTTCCCCCAGCTGTCTGAGAGAAATCTGCACATCAGAGCGCGAGTAGGTATATCCGTGACCGGCTGGGCAGATCTCCTTGAAATGGTCTGCAGGGTAGGCAACACATAGCAGCAAACATTGAGCCATAGAGAACATCACCTCGGAAATGTTTTACATCTAGAGAAAATTAGATTCACTATGTCAAACAGAGCTTTCAGAAAATCTGGCAACCTGTCGTTAGTCTGATCAGAAAATGAGTTGTGGTTAATGGTCTAACAGGGTAACTGTGTTATCTGTCAGTACCTTGTAACTTATGTGATAAATTATGTGTAACTTTTCCCCTTTTTTGTTACCGCCAATGTGTTTTTTTTTCATTTTTGTTTTTTTCCTGTGCATTTGTCGTTTGTGTGTTTGTTCTGCTTCATTTCTATACTGCTTTTCAAAATCAATAAACAGATTTAAAAAAAAAGAAAAAAGGAAAACATCACCTCTGTATCCTGCTCTTGGGTTCCTAAAGCTATCATAAAACGCTGCCAGAGTGTAATTGTGGCTCATATTTCTGTCTGATGCTCATAGAAATGCCATAAGCCATCCGTGTAATACTGTTACGTTGAGCGTGCTGTGCTTTACTGTGTGCTGTGAATGAGGGGCTCGGGTTTCGGCTAGTGCTGCACAACTAGCTAGCTGGCAGGCCAGTGACAGCTGTCACAGAGGCCGACCAGCGAGGGGGATTTGGAAAGTTTGGGGGATATCTGCACACTCAAACAGACACAGCCATGCCAGTGGGGGAAGTAGAGGATCATGTAATACTGACTGACCTTTGAACTCTTTGGTGTAGAGGCGTGTGAGTGAGAGGCTAATGGAGGATTGGCTTGCTAGATAATAGGAGGTAGACTGCACCTCTTTGTGCCAGAGCCCAACAAACCTCAGCGATGGTGAATCCATTACAAGTGAGAAGCACTGTGTCCCCTACCTGACCTGAAACCAGCAACTCTACGCCAAAAGAGTCTGGAATAGAGATACGAGTAATGACAGATATGTGGTAGCTGTAAATGCTTTTGTAAATGCAGGAAACGTGGATGTGATAGGCTACTGAATTATGAATTTAAAGTGGAGGGAAATGGGGCTATATATGATCAGGAGCCACATCAGAGGAAGTGGAGTAAATATGGAATGAAAGTCAACGGGCTCCTGTTACCAAGTCACAAGTAATGGGCCTGGCTGCTTTGTTCAGAACATGGCTCTAACAGCTTGTCAGGCCATACAAAAGCCAGCGTCCGAAATAATCAGAGGATGTGTGTCTGTGTACTGTGTCAGTCCTGGCTGAGCAGCACCATGGAGGTTGTGTCTGTGATATCTGATCTATGACAATCCCCATGAATCACTGGCCAGCACAGACACTCCACAAAACCAGCCTGTTTTTCTCAGAGACTTTGAAGATTAGATCGGTATGAAAGAAAAAAGATGACAACTACTTCCCATGTTTCACTTGGCCAAGCTATTTATTTCTGCTGTGAGGCCTTGCCGGTCTGTTAGTGGGGTTTCTCTCTGAGGATTGGAGTGATAACACAAGACTGACTCCCACTATTATGTAGCCTCAAAAATATGAAAACTGTTATGTTTTTGGTCCTTTTCCACTCCAAACACATTTGGTTATTTTGAAATGCTTTACAAGCCTGGCAAAGAGCAGAATGGTGACTGACTGGTAAATATTATTTGTCTGTGCTTTCACTGCTTTTGCTAGGCCTCGCATAAGATTACATGTGACATTTTATATCTGCAAAAGCATTTAACCCAGCAAATCGTTTTTCAGTAAAACTAGAAATTGAAGGTGGACGAAGATAAGTCTTGAAATTAAACAGTGTATGAGTAGTTGAGGAGAATTCGGGACACATGCAGCAGCAGTACATGGTAACTTTTGGTGGCTGTACCTGATCCCGGCAAAGGACAGCGATCGCACCCAGGGCCCCAGGCCTTGCCCACTCGGCTGCAGCAGCAGATCTGCTTGGTGATGTGTTGAGCAAGCGGCAGGGAGCATGTGCCTGCTGATACCGACCGGTAGCAGAATGCCCTCTGGTCAGAGACAGCCTTGTCCGCTGGGGAGAGAAGTCAATACATCCACCATTTTCCAATGCAATACACGAGAAAATGGCCACAGCCATGAATGATGTGTTATATTTCAAAGAAAAAGCAAAAATACTTACAGACGCAATGGATCCTGGCAGCGTCTAACATGAAGCCTGGTTTACATGTGCACCTGTAGCTTCCTTTGGTGTTGAGACATTCAGCATTCTTACAGATCCCA
This sequence comes from Maccullochella peelii, assembly GCA_002120245.1. Lineage (NCBI taxonomy): Eukaryota > Metazoa > Chordata > Actinopteri > Centrarchiformes > Percichthyidae > Maccullochella > Maccullochella peelii. The sequence continues at coordinate 34,345 of LKNJ01000962.1, forward strand.
GGCAACAGGCACTCATTGATGTCTGTGAAATATGCGGTACATCAGTCATGCAGTATCTAGTACATCGTGATTATGGAAACTGAAAGAATTTATTTTGACCTCCCGATGAACCCCTCAACCAAACTTACAACTAAGCGATATCAGATTTGGTGTACTGCATTTCACATTGCCTATACAGAGATTTCATGCTTGCAGACCAACAGAGATGATGTAAGGCTTTAGAAATCATTTACACCTTGAAAGGTGACAAAACATTGCTCTAGATTGCTATAGATCATGTAGTCAAAACCACCAGCTGCTGGGAGGTGATGAAATATGGAAACTTTCAGGTTTCACAATTGTATGAAAGCAAGGAGAAGTGATGACATGAGGGAAACATGCACAATAAATTTGACCACTGTAAACCAGAATACACTCAATCATGTATCCCTCTTACTGCAAGATATTATGAACTCTCGGGGCTGTGGTAACCTTGACTTTGAAATCTGGACAGTCAAGCAGACGCAGAGGAAACAGGAGAATGTTTTAGATTATTATCCTCCTAAGCATCTTTCCTTTACGGTGTCCAATAAGATCACAGCATCCTTAGCTTACGTCAATGAGTGAAAGTCATAAAGAGGTTTTTTCCCCTCTGTCTGGCCTGAACCATGTGCTGGAGTGATACAGTGGCCAGTGGAGTTTGCTTACAGCTCCAACGGTTCCCGAGCCACTAAGCCAAATGGAGGCAAGCTAGCCTGTTAATGTGCCAGCCAGGAGCATAGGGGGACATATTTCAGGCGCTTAGTCATGCGATCACATTGGGACCAGGCAAAGTTTGTTGTTCTACCGTGTTAAACAAAGAGTACATCATTAGGTCTTTTCCCATTGCTTTGACAACTGGAACCCGACAGCCTGCCACGACAGATTTTCCCAATTCTAATTAATCTGCTCTTGTTTTGTTGTTTTGCTTCCTGCTGGAAAAAGTGAGTTTATAAGGGATTGAGGCTGATAAATTCTGTGGACTGAAGCAAATCCAGGGAATTCCTCAATGTTCTTTTTGTTGTTTGTTGTTTCTTCTTTTATGTGTCTGTTGTCCATTTTTCTTTGCACTTTTCTATCTCTCTTCTGAGGAACTAGTTCTAAAGCTAAACCTGGCCTTATAATGACAAAGCCTCCGGTCTCGATGTTATGACAATATAAACAAGCCTGTGTCTGTGTTAGCAAAACCAACCACTCCGGATGAGTAAGAATGAGGCACATGTTGTGAAGACAATGAAGCAGGTCACAGATGTCATGCCTGCCTGTGCTGATATTCACACTCTAAAGAGCTAGGAACAACAATATTCTGTAAGTAGGTACTTGGGTTTAGTTTAAGCAGCATGCTATCTGGTCAGAGTTCAGGTCAGCGTTGGGCTCAGCCTTCATCACATGGGGTCTTTAATCCATGGTTCGGTTGAGTCCCATATTAGCGCTATTGTTACAGTCTGCTGGTGGGTTGATCGGGATTGAAACTGACTTCCATGACAACCTGTCATGCCCAGCACTAATCTCAACATCTATTTTGAGTCTACGCTTGGTTACTCTCATTGACAAATAGTCCTTGTGTCCATCTTTTATCATAGTTGTTTTTATTGTCTAATGATACATATTGATGAGTGCAATACATCCAAAACGTGTCCAAACTCTGCATTAAGTGTCAACCAGTCTGCTGCGACCTTACTTGACCTTGACCACTGTTACCTTCTGGAAAAAGCAAGATTCACATAAATACCCGCAGAATTATTTATGGACGCTGTTAAGGAAATTGGAGGCATTACTCTTTTAATATGCATTGGCTGTTATGGCTAAAGGGAATACCTTATGACTACTTTGGAAGTCTTAAACCAGACATAACTTATGGGGCCAAAAATGCATCCATTTAGAAACTGTGAATAGAGGGAATGAACATTCTCAAAATACAGCCAAAGCAGCCATTACTGGGAAAAGTACGTTTTCACAGGCAAACTCCTACTGTACAGCCTAATATATCGAGGTCTCAACCTGTTGACCGAGGCAGTATTCAATATGATAAATGTCAAATGTCAGTGTTTTAAAATGGATTGTGTGTAGATTTTATTAAGTTGATACAAAATGACAAAAGAGTTATGTAAGACTTCTGTCATTTCTTCTTTGAAGCGGTGTGTGAGTAATATGACCTGCTCCCGGCACCAGTATACCACCCACAACAGAGACTGCACATGCATCTATGTGTGCCTTTCATCCAACAAGTACAGTTATAAATGGCCAATTCAGCTGAGATAAGGAATCGTCTATGAAGTCAGAGAGCAGCATATGGCTCTGATGGGGCATCTTATCGTATAGTAGCATGGACGTCACTGACTGCAAGGGTCAGTGTACAAAGAAAGAGTGGTAAATCATGCCTGTTGCCAAATATGAGACAAGCTCTGCTCTGTTCCAATAAAATACACTGCAAACAGCTCAGAATAGGAGCCCCAGTTTGGCAAGCTGGACACCACCCTGATACAAATGACAAAATCCCAGAAAAAGCAGGTTTTGCCTCCTTGGCGGTTGTTGGTGAGACCTGAAATTAGAAATAATTTTTGGGAATGGAGCAGCAGCTGAACGGGACAGAGACTTTGAAGTGCTCCAGAAAATATTGTGAGTAACTGTCAGCTTTGCTTTTCTGGAACTCCAGAAATGAGCAACTGAAAGGGAGGAACATCTTGAAACAATCACAAAAGAAAAGCATGAATAATAGAAAGATAAATTTCCACAGTTGTTGGCTAGTTGATACACTATTGGAATATAAGTGTGTCCCTGTCCACAGGTCTTTGTTTTATGAAAATATGTTTCCCAGCTCAGTCACTACCTGAAAAACATCAATAGGCCAACAGTGCAGATCAGACAACATGTTGAACTTGCTGAACCAGTGGATGACTTATAAATGTAGTCAAAGCTGCCCATTGGACCGTTATGTTGTTGCACTCCATAGGCTTCAGTAAGCATTGCCCTTTGTCATTGACACAGCTCAAGTAGACTGTCAGAAAAGCTTCATTTTGTTATGGAAAGTGTCAGCATCAGTTGCAATGTTCACAGATTAAGCAGTGTATTTTTAGTGCGTCTTTCAGCCAAGGTTTATTTGTTCATGTCGATTAATTCCGGTGCTGTTTACTAACACCGCCGACAAATATAAATACTCTGAATTATCTAGTGGAAGACTGTCTGCATAGCTGACACTGTGGGTGGTTGTTACTGCTTCATGAACTGCCAGCCAGCTGACAACTAGCCACTTCTGGGATGCTGCAAAATACAGTGTCATATTCAGGAACAACCTAAGTTTGTTTTTACATACAGATGCCTGGGTGAGCTGGCAAACAGGTCTGTAACTAAAGCTCCCTTCCAAATACTCAGAGAGCCACATTTACCACAATCGCAGCCTGACGTACCAGTCTCCACTCAGAACCCCAAAGACCAATTAAAACAGCAGCCCCAGGTGCTTATTGGCTGCTGAACTCTGACCCTGGACCAAGGCTGATTGTAGTCTTGACCTGGTTCCCATAAGGGCCAGACGTACAGCAAGGAATACTATTATAGAGGTCCCCAGGGGTCCATGTAAGCATGAAAACATATGGGCAGTAAGTTTTTACCACATCCATACCACTATATTTAATATAAGCTGTGTTTTTGTTATGGGTAAGCTATCTATTAAAATATGCAGTGGGTTAAATCATATGATAACATAACTACATACACATTCTTCAACATATTTTATAGCTTACCTTGACAGTGTGTGAGATTCATCCTTTTAAAACCTTTGGAACATTCCACTTGTCCATTGGCAATCACTGTATATGCTGCAAACAGAAAGAGAAAGCACAGCTTTAGAGGGGCAGAATGATCTTACAGTGCCGCACCTCTCTGTCACATAGCATTGCATTCATTGCAGAGGGAGAAGAGGAGCGCAGCTTAAGGAGGGGACCATATAACTTACAGATGTGAGGCATCTTGGCAAGAGCAAAAATGAGGGGACCCACAGCTGGGCCTCGTAGGAATCCAGAGTGAGTGTATGGAAACGGATCCCCGTCATTTATAATCATATCACCTATAACTCTCCTCAGCCCCTTGGGAGAGACAAATCAAGTGCTTACATCATAAATATGTTGAGGAAGCCTGCGTGACAGCCCTGACCTTTTTCATCAACCACAGTGAAAATCTACTTAAACAAGAGACTAATACTTTAACTGTAAACACTATGAATGACGATTAATGTACGGCTCTCAGGAAGGTGATTGGTCCAAAACTTCTTTTTGCTTGTTTTGCCAAAGCAGTAAAAATCATATGGTGTGTACTTCAGATGTGTACATTAGAGGTTCACAGAAGTGCTGCAGTAAATAACACGGTGTGTCTGTTAATGCCCCAGAGCGCCCATAGTGACAGAGGCCAGAAAACATTATGTCATTGCTCATTCGGCACCCAGTCAAGACCCAGCATGCTCCATTAAATGTACAGAGGTCAATGTGACTATCACATGGCAAAGAGAAAGTCTGTGTCTGTGTGTGTGACAGCGAGAGGAAGAGCGAGTGTGTACGAGGTTCTATAAGTTTCCAAACAGAGACGGGGTGATTATTAGTAGCAGATCTTTCCATGACACAAACTGAGATGAAGAATTTTGCTTCATATCATGTTGAAAGGAGATGATCCAACTGATTTTGGAGGGAAAAATTGGGTGTTTGGGTGAGGAAAGCTCTAAGAATAATGACATGCTTTTTAGCATGACGGAACTGTTTCTCGCTGTAACAGTCTACTCAAATTACAGTCATAAATCTGACAGCTTAAAGCAATGATGGCTGAACCTTGCTTTATATAGTTTCATAATAATGATAGCCATGATTCTGTTTTGCACTTTTACAACATAAATGAAATGTTTCTGCCAAGATTTAAAAAAAAATACTTGATGGAATATGTGCAACAAAGTTTGTTATGTCTCAGCTCAAGCGGGCTTTTCAAATTCATGAACATTAATTTTACTTTTCCAAAATATGAAACATTCATTTTTACTTGCATCATAGTCCAGTGAGAGTAAATGTAGAAAGAAATCATGGTATCCAAGATTTCGTACTCACAGAAAACAGGAACAAATGACAGTGATGACAATCTTGGTTTTTTCACCATGGCCAGAAAACACAATATTTTACCAAAATACAGCATTGCTTTGAACTAGCTGCCACAGTGATGAAGGGTTGAAAACAGAGCTGACGCATGCATGAAACTACGGTTACAGCCTTGCCAGGAAAGAAAACACATCTCTTCCCCTGGCAGAGTACTCTGGGAAAGGGAGAAAGGTTGCACTGTATTTGCGACCGGGCAAGCAGGACCAGACAAGATCACATCTCTATAACCTATCTGTCCTCTTCAGCCACCTACGCCACCAGACATTAGAAGCAATATCAAACACATACAATGAATCTCCAGTGTTGCTCCTGTGTTTAGTTCACAAGCTCAGTCATTAATTTTTGAAGTTGGTAACTGGAAAGAATTCTGTACTGTATAGGTCAAAGTTCCAAACCCAGTGGGCAGAAAACAAGACTTTGTCAGCCTTCAATGTTTACAGGATACCAACACTGTAAACATAACTTCAATACAAAACCCAACAATCTGTCATGAGTTTGTATCATTTTCCCAGGAGTGACTTGAATGTGTGCCACTTGAAGGCTTTCTGGGAACGCGGTCCTGGAAGCTGAGTTATGTTTTGGTCCTGCTGCGACCCAGTGGACCAAGCAGGGTCAATTTACCTGAAGGTTGACAAAGCAGAAGTGGGTCAGCATGAAGGGGGCAACGAGAAAAGGGGGGAACTGTGTCAAAGCGACGCCCCTGTTCCTGTCTGCCCACCTCCTCATCTTCCTCCGCACCCTCCTAATCCCCCTTTTAAAGTTTCTGAGTAATGAGCTGTTGGTAGGGCTGGTGGGCACGCCCTCCTGCAGCGATGGGATCAGAGAAAGTCTGGCCTGAGTGACAGCAGGGCTCACATGCCAAGGGAAGCCCAGTGGGGGAGGTCCGGGTGTCTCAATAAAGCTTATTAGCAGGGAGGTGACGACCTCGGCAGTCAGGAACAACTTCAACATGAATCTGAGAGACAGCTCATTTCAAACCTCTGCTTGTCTTAAAATGACTTGACAGAAAAGATTGAGATGTTGCAAAAGTCTTGAGCAGCTTTAAAACCTAATTATGCAAGAAGTATCGCACAGACATTAAACACTGATGTAAAGTTGGAATGTTTCCACATATTTCTGACATATTTACAGTATATGTTCATATACATATGTTCATCTAATCTGGCAGATTGTACTCAACATTTCCTCATGTGCGTCTATCTAAAAATGCTTGTTATCAGAGTTCAGTTCAGTAAATCTTTATTGTTCCCGAGGGGCAAATTGTTTGCAGTACGATTTAAAAACCAGCTGCTGAAAGTCAACATGCAGAGTTTGACAACAGCCCTCCTAAATACTGGTTGTCTTCTGTAGGATGCATTTATTATAATATACAGAGAGTCTTGGCTGTTTGATTAATTAATCAATTTTGTAATTTTGGAGCAAGGTTTGATAAAACACTGTAGGTGAGTCTTGTGCCTGAATCCTAGCCTACTGTACCAGAAAATCCGAACCATGTCTTCTGAACACTCACCTCAAGAAAAGATGGTGAGCACCAGGATTAAAAGTCAGTGACATCGGCCATTTCATTTTTATTATTTTACAAAAAAAAAAAAAAATCCTCGGGGGATTTAATGATGTGTCCATTCTCATGCTTGTTTCTACAGTCATTTGTGTAGAAAACAGAGTTACACAGGCAGTGGCTTAGTTTCACCCTTGGTTACAAAGACTGTAGACCCAGACTGGTCTGTATCCACTGAGGGTACAGACAAAAACTTCCAATTGTTGTCTATCCATTTAGCCCTGTTCAACAAAAGATTTTGCCACCCCTTACTAATTTATTGTCTGTCTCCATTCAGTTGTGTTGTGCATTCCACTTGCAACTGTTCAATAATATTTGCTCAAATTCCCTGACCTGAAAGTGTAATTCAAATTCCTTGGTTCCTTCTTGATTGGTGGTGCTGTCCTAAATTAAAATCTGAATAAATCCCTTAAGTCTCTTTTCAACATGAAAGTAAAAGTTGCTCCATGCAGGGGCCTGCTGAGAGTATTCAAATGAAAGGACAGCTTATGCAAAATGAGAGAGAAAGTAAAGAGAGAAGGAGGCAGAAGGCTGAGAACGGAGAGAGTTTATAGTCAGATGGGTTCCTCAGCTGTACAGAAATCTTTAATTGCTAATTTGGTACAATCACTCTGTAGACCACCCAGCCCGGGGGCTGTTCTTCTAAGACGATTGAGAGGTCTGGTCCATCAATCACAGGGCTCAGAGCCCTTCACCAGCTTCCCCAGGGACCAGCCTGGGAGGCAACCTCAGTGTTGGGCTTCTCCCCTTAACCGGCTAAAAAACCTGAGAGCGCGTGGGAGACAGGACGGAGGAGGGATTGATGCCATTCACAGGACGGGAACAGGAGACAGTCTTCCTTTCCACTCCATTGGGGGCTAGTCTATAGGAAAACAACCAAAACCAAAGCCAAGTCCTCCTCAGGACCCTTTCCAGCAATTTACTTTCTGACATGCCGCCACGGGACAAACTGGTGCCGCCGAGAGAAAACCAGGAGCAAACAGAGCTCTTTAATCACCATGGAGGGTTTCAGGTCTTTTGAGTCTCTAAGAAGGCAAAGTCATCTCCTCTTGGCCTTTGAGCCAATGCTTGATTGGAGCAAACAGCTTAAAGGGAAGTCATTCGCTTCCAAAACAGAATGTCTCCTTGGAACGAGCCACATTTGCCATTCTGGCATGGTCCATATCACATGCCCTATAAATAATGTGTCCCTGCTAATGAAGCAAAGGCTAAGGACACATGGGACTAATATCAACATCCTCCTGCTGATACATAGACACAAATCCAATATACAAGCTATGAAATATTTTCCCAATCATTAACAGTCTTAGCTTTGTGTCTGTATCATATTGCTTCAACACTACCATCCCAGGGCACATGTGAAGCAGCAACAAGAAGGCTTTGCTAAAGAGATTATTTCATTAAATCTTTACTCAAAACATACTTTTCATTGTTTCTATTCACGAAAGTATGCATTTCTCTGTTTCTAGTTTGACAATTTTGCTTAACGCCCTTCTCCAAGATGTTGATGGCAATGTAACCCGCATCAAACACACATTTAAAACAGACCCACATTCCTCTATAATCTCCAATTCACTGAGGAATATTAACCAGCTGGGCTAGTTCCAAAAGAAGGCATGCCATGGTACATTCCCAATAAAAAAGTGCTTAACTTAGCTTGTATCCAATTAAGAAATGCAACAGAAACTTCATATCCATCTGCCTCCAACTGGGATTTATTTCTCGTAGTGGTTAGGTCTGCTCAGCCATGATTAGCCACGCTGCTGCCCGGCTAATAGATTCCATCATTCTAGTTGTGAAGGGATAACACTAAGTCAACATCAATGAATCAAATGCTGTCAAAGATATGTGACGTCTCAATCTAATCACCATGAGAAGCTGCTGTGTAGCTGTTCCAATTCATCTGTTCTTTTGCTGCCTACTTCTGAGGCAAAGGCATTGCATCTCTGGTTTTTGTTGGTCATTAACAAGTGTTCACTTTTGATCAGCGCTAATAAAAAGCAATAAGCGCAGGCTTTGGCCCCTCGATGGATGTCAGATCAAATGTCTGGGGAATGGATGGGAGATTTGGGAGGGATGAGTTCATGTGTGGAAGATCTGGAAGTCGTGGAGCTCTGTGGGCCCCCTCCTTCTTTGCCTCATCTGACTTTATTGATCTAAACCTCATGAAGAATAGTGTCCTCATTACAGAGAGACACAGAGAGGAGCGGGGAGGGAAACAGGCAGACAACTCTCACAGATAGAGGTGGAATAGAGGGCGGGGCAAAGACAGCGCTAGGGCAGTGACATCATGATAACCCCGATGACCCAGGGAGGCAGAGTTAGTGGAAGCCAAGGCTCCTGTGGGTGTGGTGGTTACTTTAGGCCCTGGGGACGTCTGATCTGGCTCCCTGGGAAGCCTCCCAGCATCGCAGACGGAGAGAGTCACATAGAGGGAAGCTGCCCAGCAATGACAGATGGGGAGACAAACGGCTTGTGGAATTCCATTAGCTGTGAAACTCATAGTGAGGGAGGGGCTGCCAGCACAATTATACAGAATCATGCCAACGCTACAGTATGGGTCAGACTTGGGCCACAGCAAATGCCTTCATTTGGCTTAGGGAGCCTCAGATTACTTTACTTACAGAAATGTATCCTTAAGTCATCCCCAGAGTTGCACGAAGAACTCTATCCTGCTTCTTTGCTTCTCAAGGATTAAACTCCTCTCAGTTTCTACCATGTGCTTCTAATGAGACTTGTGCACCCAAATTGCCTCCTGCCCCAGTCACCTTCTCTCATTCTCACTTGACTCAACAAGTCACTGGTTAGCTCTCATACTCGAGGACAGTTGGACCACCTCTACAGCTTCTATCAGAAACTACAATCCTAGATTGAACTAGTTTGAAATTCAAACAGAGTGCGGTGCAGTTTTTTTTTTTTTTTGCTCCACCTCATCATCAGAACCAGAGGGATGGAGCTGACTACAGCCTGTTCTGGTTGATCTGGATCTCATTACCACCCAGGAATCCTCAGGATGTGACTTTTAAAGGCACTGGCTCCTAAAGGCTTCGGCTCCCACTGAGATGGGACACGCTGGCATTCATGCCTCCATAACGTCAGCCCTCCTTCACATACACACACACATAATCTCCTCCCTTATTGCCACAACAGTGACATAAAGTCCTTGGTGTATAATAATAAATAATAGTGAGCTATATAATGTCGTCATCTGTGTTGACATGCATATATATTCACAAAGAGACACAGCCAATATATTATGGCTCTATATTACGTGCTGACTATCAGCTGATACTGAACCATTCACTATATCGAGTGAGGCTGATGCAAATATACTGAGTGATGTGGAGGCAGAATCGGCCTAGAAGGAAGCAAATACTTACTAAAAATCCTGCCTGCAACAGAACTGTGGACATCAAAGTGTGGTCATGTTGGCATTATCTATAAATGTAATAAAATAAATGAAGTAGCAATGCTTGCTCTCAGTCAACAGTGCATTTTGTAACTAGCTATAAACTGACCAATGGTAGCATTACACCCCTAAATACACACTGGGCTTTCATGACATCATTATCACATACTCAACAAGAGACACAGGAGACTCTTATAAAGCTATATGACTTTTCCCCACACTGCAAGACGACAACTGAGCCATTCACAATTATATAAAAAGAACAGCATCATTTTTCAGGGGCTGTTGTCTCCAGGTTGTATATCATTCCTGTCAAACACGTAAGAAAGCATACATCTCAGCCAGTTAGGGAAGAATGCAGCTGAAAGATCTAGCCATGTGTCTAGACTGAGAACAATAACACTCTGGAGGAATTCAAAGCATTTGTCTTATTAAAGCTCCCTCCAAGACTTCTGGGGCATAGTAACATGACTTCATTTTGACTTAATTTTTCCTCTCTTCCATTCTCTTTATCCCCTGCCTGCGTGTGACCTGGGACCCGAGCCTACAATGTGCTGCCCCCCAAAACATCCACAAAAATGAGCGAATGGGGTATTGACTCCGCTTCTTCCCCCGTAACTTCAAAGGAGGGAGCAGAGGAAAACATCTGGGAGCCAAAAGAGATTGTGCCAGGGACTTAGGAAGAGCGGGAATCTGGCATGCCGAGAGAGATAGAGAGAAAAGAATGGATCGGCATCTTTGATAGATGGAGGAGACAGAGAGGGATGATGTCTGCTTCTGATTAAGGTCTGGTCAGAACAGGGTACGAGGACTTAGTCAGCCAGCTGACATCTGCGGGCATGGCTGTAATATGATTGTATGTAAGAGAAATAACTGACTGTGCCACCAAAGCTGCTTCCCATGAGGCCTTAATAGCAAGTCCTGCACCAGCGCAGGGACATAACCATGCCCTCCAAAAAATACAGAGCTGTCAGGCCGAGTGAAAGTCTCCATCTACAGTGAAGGGTGCCACCACCCACCCTGCCTGCCGGCGTACAACCACCCTGCTGCTGTTTCTCAAACCTACCGCAGCTCTGGTTAGGAAGCAGCTGAATTGTGGCTGTTCATTTCCCCAATTTTTCAAGGGCGTGTTGGCTCATTCTGCCCGCAGGGTGGGTGGCACTCCTGCCGGGGCTCTCATCTTCATGCTAAATGTGTTTTCATTTGCTTTTTGGTTTTATGGAAGCGAAAACAGCTTCATTTTTACAAGTGGGTGCATGGGCGAGTCACAGAGGAGTTTAGGAGTCTAATGAATGCTATTTGCTGATCATCATCAGTCATCAGTATTGTTATAAATCCTGTGATAAATGTTGTAAAAATCCACCAAGCATAAACAACTGCTTCTTAGGGAGATAACATATAACACTGAATATACTGTACACCTTAATATACAGCACTATGAAAGTAGAGTTGCTGTTTTGAACCAATGTGAATAACAGTACAGAACAGAAAATCATACCAACAGAATTAGACCAGATAAGAGATAGATAAAATTTAAGCATGTAATGGAACAGGGCAGAACAAAAGATTGCTCAGATCTGATGGCTTTAGTCAGGAGGGCTTACCTGGTTTGGTTGGACACTTTTGGCACTTGTTAAGACCCCAGGAGGCGCCCACACTTCCACAGCAATCATCCTGTTTGGTTAGGCCTGGCAGAGGCTTTCCACACTACAACAACACACATCTGTGTTAAATCTAAGAAACGAGTTTTGAGAACCAGTGTTACATGTTTGTGCACGCATGCTTCTTTGCGTGCAAATGTGTGTGCACTGGCATGAGCAGTATTTGAGTGTGTTCCTGTCAGAGTGTGCGTGTATACCTATCTGCAAGGACAGAGTGAACCAGACACATCTGAGACTAGTTAGTTGAAGGAGGACATAAACACTGAGTCTCAAGAACAACCTCCTGGCATGCCTCATTAAAGCACTTGGCTAATTGTGAAGAGAGATTCCTATCAGACCTTACTTACTGGATTTTTGGCCAATAGAGATTTATGAAATTAAAGAGGCAACAGAGAGGACATTCTTCTGGAGAACACCACCCTGGCAAACTGGCAGGAGAGAAAGGAAAACTACAGGCTAAAGCTTTTGTATGCTACTTTTCTGGGGCAGTGAAAACTCACCGTGACTGGAAGGTTTAATTTCAAGCTCTCTATGAAACCAGAGTAGAGAAATGGGAGCTGCAGTTCAGCACAAACAAACTTGTTCAAGGAATAATGCTGGCAAAAACAACTCTACTGCAGGAGAGTTGAGTTGTGTTGTTGTCTGTAACCTAAAGGCTAAGAGTCAAACATAACACCTTATCACAGCCAAGCAAACAGATGGAGTATTAAGCCTCAGATTAGCCAAGCTCACGCACTGCCACTTAGGTCCTTCCCTTTCCTAATTTTTTTTTCCCTTTAGTATGTCACTTGTGACAACCATACATTATCCTGACCATGCGAAGTACAGTAAATCTGCAGTACGTGCCATACTGTATTCATGGTGCCATACAGAACATGAAAGTCTTCCCTTTTGAGCCACAAAGAGGAGCACATGGGCTAAATTTCAAGCTTAACCTTTGACCTCTGAACGCAACCTAACTCATAACATGCCTATTTGGAGGAACTGGTGGAACATGCGATGACCAGCACGGTTAGAGCTCATAAATCCTGGACATGACATAAATTATAGCCACTGGCCCACTTCCTGTTTGAGACAGCAGGTATACAAGAAGGTGATGGGATGGGAACATAATGGTACCTGTGGTAAAACAACACTTTCTCCCACTGGTTTCAACCCCTATGATGGGCTAGGATACGCCAGGTGGCTTACATCAGCTAGTGATTACAGCGTATATAGTGTGTTTTAATGACACAATACCTGTCCATCGACAGTTTCCTGAAAGCATCTTCCTACATGTCCGTTCTGATGGTTGTGCGGTCTGGCGTGACCATGGTCAATCCCATTGGTGTGTGGGTGCCTGCTGCTATGCTCATTGGTGAGTTCATGCCCATTCCCAGGCTGGGAGCGCTGCTGGACAGAGTGAGCCCCCTCTGTGGTGGCCGACCTCTGCCCAGGCTGGACCCGAGCTACTTGGTGGATGTGGACTTCGGCCTCTGGAGGGTGCTGAATGTGGACGTTCACCAAGGATGGGTGGAGAGACACTGGAAAAGGAGAGACCCACAGTTTATACAATATAGTGGATCGTTTATAGTTTCAAATCTTTTGAATAATGTAAGTGGAAGCATCCTCAGCCAAGGGATAAAAGCTGTATATACATACTGCAGTTTGCAAGCTATCAGCTAACATCCTGCACAAACTTGTTCAGCACACACTTCACTTGCTTCATCACCAAGCTATGAGATCTACATGGGGAATTCCCGGCAGTGAAGACGCTATTAAGATACTACAAAACAAAAACAACACAAAGAGCTTCGCATTCTCTGGTTTAAATCAAATCATCTTAAAGACCAAAAACAGCTTTGTCGAGGAGTTGAGAAGATGTTGCAATGTGGAGAATGAGCTCTTTTGTCCTTCTGACAGAGGGGAAGCATCTATCTTCAGGGAGTGCCAGGGTTTTTTCCCAGAATCCTGACCCACTCTCATAAATCATCTCATAAATCATAGTCTTACAGACAGATGGCAGGGAGAGTGCAAGGAGAAGAAGTAGACCTTATCAAGAGTCCTGGACATGAAACTGCCTCTGTGCGTATATAAAGCATATGGACAGGAAGGATCATTTTTTTGTTTTGACATGACAATACAGACATTGGACTGATTTCATTTAATTATGATTATTCATGTAATTTAATTCAAAATGGAGGAGGATGGAAGATTTCTGAGTCAAATTTAAATTATCTATGACAAAGCTTCTGCTTCTACTTACTGTTAAACAGAGCGAGATGCTGACCCAGACGCAAGGAGGAAATAAAAAATGATATCAGAGATAGAAATGGAAAGTGAGCATATCTTTCTCTTTAATATTATTTCGTATAACTTCATGATGATGCCTTGCTCTGTTTCTAATATCCACTTCTGTTTGATAAAAGCAGCATTGTGCAAACAACATAAGAACTTCCACTGAGTCATCCATTACTTGTTCTGCTCAAAATAGAGTCTGACCTCCACTGCTGGCCAGCAAAGGCAGAGCACCACACAGAATACAGTGTTCAAAATCAGTAGACTTGTGTGCATTTAAAAATGTGTGTAAGAGAAGTCAGTGGGAGGGTGCTGGGGGACTACCTTGCTGATTGGACAGTGGGAGAGTGTACATGGAGTGGGAGGGAGATTTTGGTCTCTGGTGGCTGGCATCCTTGTGGCTGTGAGGGGTGGGTCTGGCAGGAGGCGGGACTGGCAGGTGGCAAAACTTCCCTGTTGAGTTTGATGGACACCAGCACAGGTCCCTGCCGATGCATCGGCCTCCATTAAGACAGGGTATCTGACAGAAGACTGCAGAGGAGAAGAAGAAGAGAGAAACAGTGTGTCAGAGGTGAAGATAAAAACATGAAGAGGCTATTAGAAGTGAGATATTTGTTAGCATATACAACACGCCACATTGAATTGCACAGATTTATGCATCCACATACACAAGGATCCGGTAATAAGAAACAGAAGGAGTAGTCCTAATAGGAAGAGCATGTGCTGAGACTTCATGTGGACAGGCTTTGTTTGCAAACAGTTAGCAATGGTCATGCTGTTCTCTACTTTGGCACTACCCGACACCTCATTCTTTTCCTGAGGGCAGAGCCATGGCGCTGCCCCTCATGCTGCACCTCCTTCATTGGCATGTTTGGCCTCACATCAGTAATTACATACTCCTGTGCGGGGTGATGAGTGATGATTCATCCTGTAATAATTAGGAGAAAATAACTCAATAAAGTGCATGGATGTCTGTAATGGAACACTTGCTGGCTTTCCTAAACTATTAAGGGCCACTGGCTCTTAACCGTGTAAGTAAATTGAATCCCAAAACGTGTGCAATCTGATTTATAGGTTGCAATTTACCATGGGGAGAGAAAGAGAGGAAAGGCCAACACTGGCCAGATGGTGTTTGACAGCACTGCTTTCACAGCCCTTTCATTGGCCTTATCTTTTGGCATAAGGGATGGGTGCCAGCCCAGCACCCTACATACCTGGGCCTGCTCCCATCTACAGATTTGCTCTGACCTGACCTCACCTAACTCAAAACATCAAAGACCATCAAATGAAAAAAGTAAAAATCCATCCAACCATGACGAATAAGAAAAGAACCATTTTGGGGCACAAAGGATGAAAAAGTGAAGCTCCGCACTTCTCCGGCTCAACAGTACCACACACCACAAATATGAGGACTGCTTTACAAGACAGTTTGAGATACAGATGGCCCACATACTATGAGATGAAAGAGGACGTTAGTGATGGAAACATGCTGTGAGCTGCATCCTCTGTGTCTCATCGAGACAGACAGTAACACACTAACAGGGTGCAAACAGGGAACAGAGAGACGCTGGACAGTCTCGATGGCATGTAGGGAATGAGCTCCCTGTCACATAGCATTAACAACAGTGAGACTGGAGGAGGGAGAGAGGGACGGATGGAATAAGAATAGAAGAGTAACAGATAGGGAATGAAAGGGATTAGGAGAGGAGAATGTGAGGAAAATGGATTGAAAACAGAAAAGAGACAGTAATGGAGAGAAAGAGGGAATCAGCAATGCGAGAAAAAAGACAGACGCTGAGAAAGGTCCAGCGATGGTGTCACACACACAGGAAGGCCTCCTGTGATTAGACATGCTGGCTAAATTATCAGCTTAACAAGGCTATTAAATCCTCTCAATGTGGGATGCAGGTCTGCACTGGTCTGTGTCAGGCCAGTCCCACACCAGCATGGGGCAGGAACAATACTTAGACAACAACCTACTGTTGACTCTGCACACCACGCTCCCTGTCTGCCTGTCTGTCTGTCAATTTAAACAACACACGTACTCACACACTTCTCACTCAATAAACAGACTCTACCCAATCTAGTATCAGGCATTAAAGTAAGTGTAACCCTAACACAGGATGCGTATCAAGGGAGCGCGTTGCAATTATCCAGCCAGATTTTACTGCACCGTGTAAGGAACATAACAACAGCATGAGATAACTGTTTGCTGTCCACTTGACATTCCTCGACGAACACGCACACCCAACCAATAACAGGATGCAAGCCTAAATGGAAAGCAATCTCTTTTTAACACACTCTTTCTTTTTTACATAATGAGGGGAGGCTTCTAGAGAATTAAAAATGGAGCATAAAAACAAACCTCTGCTCAGGAAAAAGTGGTTGTGCCAGGAATGTAACCTTGTGGATGGCCTCTGCCAGGACGCTGAAGTGTTTGGAATATCTACACCATGTTCCAAAGCCCCATTAATGGGCACATAAATCTGCAACGTCAACCTGTTTATATATTCATACGTCAGATTGGTCCTCCCCAAAGAGCCTAGTATACTTAGGTGAAGGTTGGTTGTATGTTTGTATGCCTGTTTGAGTTTGTATTTGTGTTGAGTTGTGACTGGAGAGAACTTGCATGTGTATGTGTGTGGTATGTGCACCCTCTAATCCACAAGTAGTAATTAGTCTGAGCCTTAACTAGACCCTTAAAACTGATGAGAAAACTAAGAAACATGCAGGGGTACGACCCTCTCCTTGGCATTGACCGCCTCCACCCTTCCCATGGACACTCCTGTGTGAATTTGGAGCAAAGCCCCCCAGATAAATGGAAGGTTTAATGTAATTCCTATAAAATCCTGTTCATGCTGCTACTCTTTCTCTCTTTCTGCCTCTCTCTCTTCTCTTTCATTCGTTCCTGCTCTCCCAGGGAGCACGTTAAATGGTTAACAGCAGGGCCAACCGCGAGGTGTAAGCCGCAAAAAGATGGGGCTAAGTGTTGGGAGCGTGGGACCACCGGCTCCACGTGTATGTGTGCAAGGGGAGATTAGGCCCCTTTTACAGAGCCCGCTTTTAATCTGGTCTACCCCCGTCTCTCCCGCTTTCCCTGTCTCTCTTTCTCTTTGACAGTGAGAGTTTTTAGCGTAGCTCTCAGCTTTCATCTCCACCACTCTGCCTCCTCTCTGAGCTTGGTATTCAGAACAGACAGCATGCCACTGGGAACCCATTTTGCCAAGCTCACCCCATAAAAAAGGAAGGAGAAAGTAGGATGGAGACAGAGGGGAAGTGTATGAGAATCAGAGTGTAAGCAAGAGAGCCAGTGAGAGAGAGACAGAAATGAAAAGAAGAAGCAGAAAGGATGATAGGCCGACAAGAAGGGTAAATGATATCAGAGGGCCCAGAGTCGTTGTCACTCACAGAGTCGGAAGCCCTGATTCTTTGGCTGCTGCTGCTGCTGCTGCGAGGTCTCGCTGTAGACTGTGGTTATGTCTCCCTTCTCACAGCTGTTGTAGCAACGCCCGCCACTGCACACCCTGCGGCACAGCATGGGCGTGAAGACGATCTTGATGCGGTCCAGGTTGGAGGTGAGGTTGGCCCCTGGAAAACACACACACACCTGGGTGAGAAGGAGCAGCAGCAGAGACGGGCTGGAGACGAGCTGCATCCTTCCTCCTTCAGCCTCACTGTGACACACTCCCTGTCTGGGCAAAGGGAGTTTTATAAGTGTGCGAGGGTGTGTGCTGACGGCTGGCCAGTGGCATGCTGCAGCTAAATGAGCGATGTGCCACAGGCCAGCAAATGAGGGAGAGAATACTATTAGGTATCGGGCTAGCCTCCAAGCCCTTAATCTTTGGGAGAAGGTGTTTTGGATGTGTGTATGTGTAAGGGAGACAAAGAGAGCGTGAGTGCAAGTGAATGTTGTGTAATGGTGGGAAGCTGTTCAACAGCCGTTGCTCTGGTACAGGGCTAAAAAACAAGAGAAGCAGACAGCTGTGTGTGCTGGATAATGGATCAGAGGAGGATGAAGTTAGGAAAAATTAGGAAAGACAAGCTCACATTTCTTTTTGTTGTGGGTAGAGGCGCCAAGGTTCAGTGCCTGTCATGTCAGAGAGGTGACAGTGCAGATTCCCAAAGATATCAAAGCATGTAACTGTGCAAACACACAAGAACACACATGCTGCTCATACTCCTCTCCAGCAGACTGTGGACCAGCAGAGCACACACACACACACACACACACACACACACACACACACACACACACACACACACACACACATGCTCACACACTGTATGCAGCTTTGATATCAAACGTCTGTCTGGTGTGATGCAGACCACAGAGGGGGTGGGGTGGGTGGACAGTGGGAGAAGGGAAGTGCAGCCTGGGAAGCTGCCAACTTTTTCTTGTGGCTAATGTTCCATTTAACGATGACGCCACACATGTGTATGCAGCCTATGTATCCTAGCCTCTGTGAATTGAGCCAGAATGGGTCGTGTTTGTTGTGACGTGGAAATGCTAAATATGCATCTAAAGTGAGAACAGATCCAAGATTTAAGATAGTCATTTCACAGTGTGCAATAGATATGTTTAGTTTTTTGTTCTTACCTGCTGGTAACAACGCATTGTTGAACTGTCCGTGTAGCTGGCTGTCGCCGGTAGGCCTGTGAGTGTTAAAGGAGTGCACGTTGCTATTTCTCTGTCCGTGCCAGTTCCTGTGCTCATTGGCGTTGCCGTTAGCATAGCCGTTGCCACTGGGTAGAGCGTTGGAGGTAATAGGCCCAGAGGATGATGGATAACGTTTCACAGTGCGGGAGGTCCCAGTCTGCTGAGGGGAGGAGTCAGGGGGCCCCCGTCTCACTTGGGTCCTGTCAATCACATCATCACAAGACCATAAACACATGACCTCAGGCAAAAACTAATGTCCTACACATATATACACTCACAAAGATACACCCATCAGCAACGTATGTGCATCACCGTGAAATCCGTTTAAGCGTCAGTGCTTGCAACAGAAAATAATATTCCTAAGAGAAAAACATGCTGTCTTAGGTCATAGCTTTGCTTAATTGATTTTATAGATGAGACACAATGATTTGGAAATAATTTTGTTGTAATTAAATTCATAATATCATTCTTTAAGCACATAGGGTTTCTCAACTAACATCTGCTGTAAGTCAGAGAGCCATGACCCTCACTAATTAATGCAAGTTTGACATTAAAGACATTTCGCAAGAGAAGATTTTTCATCACTGATTAACAAAAAATGAAGTATTAGGCAGCCAAAGGGAATAAAACTCAAATCCAGTTTGTGTGTGTGGCTGGTCGGTTTGCCTCGGAGAAAATTGCGTGATTAGACACATTAGATCTTTCCATCAGGACTACAAAACCTTTCCATCACCCACTGTGTCTGCTTGACTAGATTATGAACTCCCTGTTCTGTCTGACTGTGGCCAACCAGGGAGCAACATCCTGAGTGTTGCACCGGGCTGGAGGAAGTATTAAAACTAGGGTCGAAGAACAAAGCTCGACCAGGGCTGCGAGGGCTGTGAGCATTTGATTTGGGTCAATTACTGAGCCCATGTTGCACGACCTGGAAGCTGAGCTCATGTGAGAGACCTGGGGGAGGCGCCTGCCTCTCCGACAAACAGGCAGATGGGCCTAACTCGGCTCTGGGGGTCTAAGAAAACTTGGGGAGTGCTGGGATTCATGTCCTGCAAAAACACATCTGGATCCCACTGATCTGCCCTGACGGTCAGCAAAGCAAGACAAAGATGAACCAGAAAAGCAGTTCTACAGAGCACACCTGTGGCCCTGTAAGGTAATTGAGGCTGTAATCGAACCCCAAATGAGGATATAAACCATGAATTAACATTTATTACATGTGGTTTTTAGCCACACACCACGTATTTACACACTGAATCAGCTCTGTCAAGCCACAGACACACAACGATAACCGGGCAAATAAACACACATGCATACATGTACACACACTTGCATACACAAACACACACATTCTGTCCCAGCTGTGCTAGATGTAGCACAAGCCTATGCATGTCTCTTTATTCACAGAGTACAAAACCACATTCCTGCTGCCAAGGGGAAAAGGACAGTAAATGAGAAGGGGAAAAGGGAGACAAACATTTGATAATGGTCTCTCACGTCATCTTTTCGAAAGATGACAGGCAGCATCTATAGCTGACAGCTGCTGACCCAGATCCTGAATCTCCAGGGCGGGTCCCGGGGATAGGATGTGACCCAGGGAAGCAAGAGTCAAGGTAGTAAGGAGGTGGCTAAATAAGCTCCACCGTCCGTCCATTCTACATAATGATTGGGTTTTTCCATCGCTAACAGTGACACCTGGCCTGCAAGCATCCTGCCTCACTTCCTAGGCTTAGCCAGATGTTGCTCTTTCTGTCTCTCTCACTTTCAATGGCAAAGTGACTTCCTCCCAGCATGAACTCACCGCTGCCCTCCCTGTCTGTAGATCAGGGGGGCGGCGAGGGAAAGCACGACTCACTCTGAACGTTTGATGTCATCATTAAGAACTTCAAGGCCCTCGCGATCCAAGGAGGAACCATTCCCCCACCTTGTTCTGGGAGCAATTGAAAGAGCTGTTCAATTTTGAAGACCTCTGCCAAGATCACATGGAACATGGTTTGAACAGACAGATGGAAAAAATGTTTGGGGTATCAAATGATGGCCATACAGTTTTAATTAAATCACTGATGGTGCTGATAAGAGCTGCTGAATGAGCATATCGGTACAAAATCATGAGAAATTAGTCAAAGGCTAGCCTCTTTCCCCTGCCTCCAGTCTTCATGCTAAGCTAAGCTAAGCTAATTGCCGCCTGGCTCTAGCTCCATACTTGACAATGGCCAAAGAAAAAGCATTATGGACACACATGATGTTGAAATCATGAGGCCAAATCATGTTTTATTATTTAGACACTTTGATTACATTAGGGAGATTCAGTTGCATACAGTGTGAGGCTTGACTGGGTTTAGTACATGTATTATTTCATGTTCAGAACATTTGCTCAATAATTACATTCAAAGAGAAACAATCAACTCTTATACACTTATAAATCTCAGTCCAAACACTTGATCAAAGCATTAGTTTACATCTGATAACAAAAGAGGCCTCCAACTAAGACATAAAGCCATAAGCGCTTTCCATTTTCACTCATTATTATTCATCTCACATGTATGGAAAGCAATTAGAACTAAACCTCTTCACATTTGGGGAAATTACAAATCACAGTGATGGCCAAGAATCCACACTGTCCATGAAACAACTGTAAAGCTTCCAATGCATTGCATTACTTGGCAACCAGTTGCTACATATCTTTGAACTCATCGCAGCATTACAACATGTGAATATTAGTTCTCTTGAAGGCAGGCTGCATGAATGGCAGTTTCAGCCGCGCCTCTTGACCCAGATGAGTTGGAGAGGAGGCAGTTCTGGAGCACAAACAGTACACAGTCAAACACTGTGAAAACACAAACCAGGACCAACAACTGGAGGACAGTCAAAAAGGCTTCAAACCCTCTGATCTGTGAGCTTCTGCTGATGCTGTACATAAACCATGTTGTTAATAGAACCTGATGAATTACACTGCCGAGCACAATGCTAGGTGTACTTTGAAGTTTTGATGAGAGTGCGTTGGGGGGAGAGGAGGACTATGTGGAGAAATTCAGTTAGGTAGCTTTGCTTAAGTGCCAGGAAACCCCTGTAGTGGGGTGCTTGGAAAACACCACTTCCCATCATCCCAGTGGTGACTGTGTTGTTTCTGAAAGTTGCCCACTGGGAAACAGGAGCCTCTTAGATAAACAGGGAAATTCTGGATTTATCTGATTTTCCTGTCCACCCCAAACATTCACACACATACTCACACACACATACATGCGCTGACCCAGATCCTCAGGAATTGTTTACATCTTAAACCATCATAGCCCACTCTGCATGACGAGGCCAGAACAGTGTTTATGTGAAGAACTGCACAGTAATGTATGGGCCACAGCTGATACATTTACTAACAGTCCAGTCTTTGAGGTGCTTTCATTATCTTCTCTCTCCATAAACCTCAGTTTGAAATAAAGCATATTTGTCATTTACAACTAATGTATTTCAGACAGAGAACCTTGTTTTTCTGAGTTTAGGATGGCAAGTAGGTTGGAAAGCTGCAAAGGATTGTGAAATTAAATGGTTTTTCACCGGCCCTCTCAGCACTTGTACAGTACAAGTCTACCTTGGCAAAGCTCATTTTTCATTTGGATTTGTTTGAGAATACCAAAGTCCGGACCCACATTTAATGCCTTGGATTGTTGGCTTATGGCAGCTAATGCTGAAAATAGACTGATATGAAGAGCTCGTCTGGTAGTTGGATGGAGTCATTTGGCTTTGAACAGACTGTCTAAACAAGACAGTCAGGCAGAAGTGTCTGGCATGAGCATCCTGGTCTGGGTCACACCGCACAACCCAATAGCTCCCAGCCTTGTCCCTTTGTCCCGTCTCAGCTCTCTTTATATTGGGCTGGACATGACCTCCAGAGTGACGAGTGGCAAACCTCTGGAATCATCAGTGGGTTTTCGACCAATCAACACAAGAGTCGTTCTATCCTGCTGAGGAAAATTGAGTCATTATTCTTTTTATTTAAACAAAATGTTTAATGGTTCCATTTACCTCTTTCCAACACGCAGCGTCAGCCAAAAACCCTCATTACATAAGAACTGCGCAAAATTAGGGAAATTTGAAGGCTACTTGGTAAATGGGAAAGTAAATGGCGGTCATCAAAGACCAAGTGTAAATCAAAGTTTACACATATTCATCTCATTCAGACAAAGTGTTAAAGGCTATTGTTCATTTGAAAGCTTGCACTCGGATATGCACATCATCAGTCTAACTGGAGGGAACAGCAGACATCTAAAAAACTGTGCAAACAGCAGCTGAAACAATGAAAACTTTGTACTGCTCAACCACTGCAAACACTGTTGGCAACAAAGGAAGAGAAGATTTATGAGTGTATTTGGGACATGCACTTTTGCAGGCAAAGAGGGAGGACCATGAGCTATAAGGAGCACTGTGTGAGGGGTATAAACAGTTTTTGGATGCAACAAAGCATATTGGCCCTATTTCAAAGTGTTTCCTACCAAGTGGCAAAGTAACAGTTTGCAGCCATGCAGCCCAATGACTTTCCAAAAACACTATATTTCAGAGCAGGTACAATTAAACTGGGAAACACCTTGAAATGTATCTTTCTCCTCTTGATTTTAAATTTGAGAATGTCAGGCAAGCTGCTGTTTTTCAGCAAAAAGCTGAAACAGATGGTGCTCCACATTTCACAGACTAAGCCTTACAGACAAGGAAGGAGAGTGCAGACTGTTGAAACTAGTCCCAGGAGGTGTTATTCAAGAACATTAGCAAAGACATACACACTTGACTCTTGTTCATGTTTTGCTATTCAAAGCCCAACAGTGTTATGAATCTCTGTGACGTCCAAGACATTAACTACGATGTAGCTATGAAAAGAGAAAACATTCCAGACACAATCATAGGCTGACATGGATTCCTGTTCCAAGTATACCTTTGTTTGCTTCAGAATTTGATTTAGCGAAAAGTCAGCCTTAATATCTGATATTTGATAAGAAATTAATTACTAATTTGATATTTCAAATCTATTTTGTTTGTACTTTGACACGATGGGATTGTTTTCCCATGTTTGATTTAGCTCTCACGGCCCACAGGCAAAGAGGGGGAACGTTTAATTCAGAATTTGGTCTGTCTTAACAGCCTTGGTGTATTTTAGGAGGTGAAAGAAGTCTATGCGGGCTGAGAAAGAATTAATCCTTTCTTACCCTCCCAGTCAGTGCACCAAACCATCTGTACCACTAGTGGTCAAACCCCACTGTGGTCACACATTTCATTCCTCAGGCTTTATGCAGAACGCCCTCATCCATTCATCATTCACTGCTGAGGTCCCTGTGTGTTTCTTTCAATAAAATCTTGCGGTTTGAACCTTAGCATGCACCAGTAAATAAAATATCCAACTCCAAGGGCATTTTCATTAAACTGTTGTTGTGTGTTCCTCATAGCAACAAGTTCATGCGATGGCATGGTGTTCATTGGAAATTCAAAAATACCTCAACACCAGCCTCTATCATATTAAAGTCTTACCCTAAATTACAGCTGTTTGTGAACGTTTAATCTCTGGTAGTAAATGTTTTAACCTCCACTGGCTATTCTCACAACTTGTTTTGCAAGATAATCATGAAGCTTGCACGTCAACTTCCCATTACAGTGTTAAAACTCACTGAAAAACTCTTGATGTTGATGTGGCTCCAGCTTCATATTTACCATATAGACATTACAGTGGTATCAATCTTCTCATTTAACTCTCGAAAAGAAAGAACAAAAGGGTAATTCCCAAAATGTTTCAAGAGCTTGCATTATATATATTTGGCCCCTGCCACGGATTAGACATAAAGATAAATGTGCCTTATAGTATATAGAATATTTCATTTACTTGGACACATCGATGTGCTCAAACCAAACTATGGTTACACATCAGAGAGGTGGTAAGATAAAAAAATATATATTTAAAAAAAGTTACTATAAGGTTGGCTACCGATCAGCACCACAAAAGCAGCAATGAATGTGTGAAATCAAAAAAATATGTCTGGGCAAACAGACAACAAACAACAGATTTCATTCTTGGACACATGAATAATGAATGAATAATGCAATTTCTTGGTGCTCAGTGAATAGTCAGACTATTATATGAAATTTTGACTTAATGCTCCATGAAAATGTAATTTAACATTGCCAGTAGTGCCAGTAGTCCAATGTGTCCCATACTATAAACTAGGAATAACAGGAAAACACCTAGTCATAGAAACATGTGCAGCTCTTTAACGATAAGCTCCTTTCTCCTGAAACAAGAAGTTCTTCTCATATACGTGGCCGCATAAGGCCAAACATCAGTGAGCAGTTAAGGCCCAGTCTCTCTTTGATAACATCTCTAGTCATTATGACTTGGATAATTGTGGGTCCTGGCAGAATATTTCCCCTTGTGAAAATCTGGGTGTGTCTGAGGGCTTATCGCACCAGCCACAGAGGCTGGATTAAATCATTTTCTCTCTGTCTGGACAGCCTTCCAGGAATCCCGCTAGTAGCAGCCAGAGCCTGGGTGAAATAAATTACAGTGGGGTTGGATTGATTCAGAAAGCTTTTTTTCTTGCCCCAGGGGATGAGGCTTGTATTAGAGCACAACTGGGCCTAGCACAGCATCGAAATCAGCAAAGGTTCTTGAGAAATTTATTCAGCAAAGACTATTATTTGGATCAGTCAAAGTGCTACACAGACAAATGAAGAGCTGAAGTTCTACTTAATTTTATAGGTATAACTTCCCCTACCGCCTGCATGAAAATAGATTTTCTGTAAATTTGACCTCATTGAGGTTTTCAGACACTACGTGATCAAAACATATGACTACTGGCGTCTACTCAATCACAGGCCAATAGCTGTGAAATAAACAGTTCCCTTTATATCTCCAGGGGGGCAGTAGCAGTGCCAATCTGTCTGTTTTCACCTCAGCATTCCTAAAGTGGGGTTTTCAAGCTCTTAAGAAATCCAGAAAGGCCTGATTCTGGATGGAAGCAAAGCAGTGTGGTTGCTGTGGTTCAGGGGCCAGAATCAAAATGCCTGGAGACATGGTGAGCTGAGAGGCTATTCAATACTCTGCAGTTTATTGTAGTTGCTCTGATCAATCACTTAGTGAAATGCCACAAGACAGGTCAGCAGGAAGAGCCATTACAAAGTGCTGACTGAGGCTGTGCCTAAGCTGGTCAGTGTCATATGTCAGGCTGCTCTGACAATAAGCCAAAGAGGGTTTCCAATAAGAGACGTGATTGAGGGAATTCTTGAACCGGCCTGTAACATCGGTTTTAAAAAGTAATAAAAACTTTACCAGAGGTTCGCAGAGAACACGGGGGAAAAATGCAGTCATGAAGAAGGCCATCACAAAGTTGAGTTTTCATGTCTGGATATGAAAGAAGAAACTCATATGTGTGGGGCTGTTGGATGTGTATGCGTGGAGGTCTTCTCCACTGCTCGGCCCCACAGGAACCCTACATCCCGACATCTGACCGGATTAAGTGGTTCCATGCACAGCCATACTGCTAATTCATGCTTTCAACACCATGCCCCATATCTGGGAGATGAGCCTGATTGATGCTGTCTCCATCTGCCCCAGCTCCGGAGCTGGAGGCTGGAGTGCATTCTGGGATAGGCGCCCCTCTTCCTATAACTGCCATACAGTATTTGTCCCTCCGACAGCTGCATCTGCACAGGCCTGCTTGATGAGAAGGATTTGGCTGCGGACGCTGAGCCCGCTGGCACTGCGGTTCAGAGAGTGTGTTTCGGATGGGGCTTTGGAGAGTTGGGATGGAGAGAGAGAAAGACATATCTGTCCCACGCTGAGTGCTGAGTTCTCTATGGTCCTTTGTTCCCTCTGGCCTAGCAGGAAGCCAAACACTCATGGGACCCGTTTGGCTCTGTGTTTGTAGAAAGAAACGCACCAACTCTTCCTGGCCTGGCTCGGTCAACATCGTTACATGTTGAGCTTCCTCACACTCAAAAATCTACAGTACATTTAGACACACATTACAATGTCTAACAACATATGCTGAATAAATCATGGTTCATTTTCTACCATCATATATTATGTTATTGCCTTTTTGTAGCATGTAGAGAGTTCACCTGAGGACAGGGTGGCCTCCACAGCTGAGTTTGCACTTTGTTGATGTTAAACCCACAGTAGCAGAGGTACACAATGTAACACCCCACCACCACCACCACTCCCAACCCCCCCAACACCACAAAAACATGGCAGAGGATGTCCAGCCATGCGCCGGAAAGCCCTATCCCAATCATATATAAGTGAAAATGCTCACCAGGGACCGGGGTCAAGGCAAAGGTAAACTTTGTAGAACCAGCAGGCAAGACAAACACACCTGCAGTCCACAAGCAGAAAGCCAGCTAACGTGACCCTGTTCAAGTTCAGTCCCAGTCTACCCACGCAGGGATACAAATCACAGCTCTAGACACACTGTCATATGCCTGGTTTAGAAGCCAGATAGAGTCCAATTCAGGAGAGTACAGCACATACAACCTGTGGGAATTACCCTGTACTTTACCCCTCTACTCTGCTTCACAACGACTCCCCGTCTACCCGGCCTCCTCTGTTTTGGCAGCGACTGAAAAGGGAGACAAGAGGATGATTCTGGACACGTCACCTTTGAATAGCAAAGCAGACTGCCAGGTGATACAGTAGGAAAACTTTTCCAGGCTGAATGTTTAGACATATATTTTAGTTTTAATAACACATATATCTGATCAAAGTCAAAGGCATCTAGAGTATTATGAGATGGAAAGCTACTGTGGGATTTGGGCTACTCTTTTAATTTATTATCCTCTCAACTGAGTAACGAGAAACTTCTTGAGCGAATTTCCACTCTCAACGTTCATGTTTTCAAGCTCTGTGTTTCTGTTACACTTGATAGCTCAGGGTCTTCAGTGATCATTACTAGCAAGAACATTGGTGATGACAGTAAAACAATATTTCTATACAGGTGCTGAGGTCACACAGGGGATTTTGACAGTGGCTCCCGTCAGCACTGGTGGTGTGGTTTGTCTGGAGTGGGAGTGAAAGCAACCAGTGATCCATGATTAACATGGAGAACTCCCACTATTACCACAATTTCCTCGGAGAAACGGCTGTGTGGCTATGTGCAAAGCCTTGAGTCAACAAGCCACATGACCGCCAGCCCTATTAGTCACCAAGCAAACAGTGGGGCTGATATAAGCATAACAGCTAATGCAGAGAAAGCCGTATGCATCGCCCTCTTAAGGGTCATTCTGCTCCATGTTACTGGGTGTTTTTGTTTTTCTTCAACATCTCAATATGTTACTGGGTGTGACCAAATTTTCAATCATCCCTGAAGCAATTTGTACTTTGCAGAATTGTACAGAGCAATTATTTTACGTAACTGGCCAAGACATTGATGCATTGAAATTTTAATTTGAAACATTTAAAATAAAGAGCTAGTGGTGATAGCTAGGGATACACTGATCCAACATCCTCTCTTTCAATTCAATACCTCAACTCGGGTTATCTGTTGATACTGACCCAACCACCTGTCCGATACCAGTGCTCTCTTTTCCCCAAAGTTTACTGTGGCACTTACAAGTCTGCGTCCGCTGTGATTGAATTGATTGATTGAAAGTATCAAAGCATTGTATTGCATCTTCTCATATCATATTGTACAGTATAAGTATCAGAATGTATTGTATATTGTTTTGTATATCATGTTGTATTGTACATCAAATCTTTTTGTATTGCAATCTTAATCACATCAAATGTATAATTACCTTACACAGAGGGGGTTATGTTCCTATTTTTTGCTATAAATTCCACTGTATGTCTATGAAGCTCATTGGTCTTTTTTCTTTCAGTCAGTCATTCGGTTCCAGAGTTCCACGACAACCTCTAATGAAACAGGCAGTTTGGGGTTCATCGGCATGATTGTAGCCTTATTCAAGATCCACCACACTGTTGTATTGCTGCTCCTCCCCTTTGGGCGGCAACCTAATTCAGATGCAGAGTTACAGGCCGTTCAGTCGGAAAACAGCAAAACAGCACTGCGTTAAAAAGACACAAGGGGCTGTGTTGGTGGGGTTGTTGTTTCAAGTACCGGTGGGATAATGAAGGCCTGATTTCAGTAATAGATCCATCAGTTTGAAGGCTTATCAGAGGTCAAACACTGGAAAGGTATCACAGTGGCAGTCATTTTATTCTCGATGATCACCAGGTAAACAGTAGAAACACATCACTCCCATTACAAAGTAATTGTGCGCTTGCACATTTTTGATTGGACAATGCAGTGCTTTGCTGCAAAGGTTGAGCCAGGTTCAACTTTATGACCTTGTGTTTTTTGGTTTGTGCCCTCTGATTTGGTACCTCTGCTCTGGCAACACAGTGGCCCCACTGAAATGAATGAGGCAGTGGTTTTGTGACGCAGCATTGCTGTAAGACAGGGTAGAACAGGTAGCTGTTAGGAAAGGTAGATACTGAACATCATTACCATTTCCAGTTGTAACATCACACTGAGGGGCAGTGGGCTTGTATGAATGATGTAGTTTCATTACATGAAAAAGTTGGTGAAGCAGTGAGGGAGACCATCCCAAGACTAGGTAATTCCTTCTCTCACAATGTTTCATCATCATGGCAGTGTGGAAGAATTCAATATATAATCAAGTTATCAAATGTACTGCCTGTTTAAGTTCTAGTACAAAAACCATGACAACTTGAACGGTATGCAGTAGCACTGTACAGCTCTCTTATCCAGGTAGCTGCTGCCAGCTGTCCTTAGTCTGATTATGTAACAGAGACCAGAGAGAAGGTGACCTTTGGAGGGATGACCTGCATACTGCACACACATCCTGCTCTGCCCTGCTCTGTTTCCTGCGGAGGACTGATGTCAGAGAACGGTGGAGGTAAAGAGTTGATATGAAGGACTCATGTGGTGCTGAATACGTCCTCTGTGTGTTATCACAGATCCAGCCTAGCCAAGAGTGTTCACCACTGGCCCTGACCTTCACACTGGGAGCTGACAGACTAGCTGTGATCTACAGGATCTCATGCTGACAGGGACAAGCCTTTCACTACTGCTGAGCACAGCGCTCACAGGAAACGCTGGTTTACAGTGAAACACATTTGCTCCACAGCAAAGACAGGACAGGTCAGAGGAGGAAACAGTTATTTGTTCGCCAGCTGCATATAGGATGTACCTATTTTAAATTTTACAGTTTTAATCCCACAGAACAGGCAGCTGGGGACATTTGGAACACAGTTGAAATGGTCAGAGGAGAGGTGGAAGACTGGAGACAGGAATACAAGAAGAGAGAGTGGGGTATGGAGTTGTATTCCCATGTCCCAGAATGCCACTAAACAAAAGGCTCCTCATATGTTTTGTACATCCCAACAAGACTTTTATTCTAGGCTGTCACTCATAAATGTGCTGGATTCATTCAGTAGGACTATTCATGAAACCGTTTATTCATACTATTCATTCATTCAAATAACATTTCAGAAGGCAGCTGTGCCCACACAGGACTGACATGACTCTGATGGCCTCGTCCATTTTAGAGGAGTTGCTTCCACATTTCGCTAAGGCACTCTAAATCCTAAAGAATTCTGAATTATTTTGGTGCCAAGAAATATGGCTACTACAAGACCAGGTCTATAATGATATAATGCACGAGACGGTTGCTAAACTCAGTAATTTCTGTAATGGCACATGTTTAAAAACACCTACTGAAAAAGCCATGCCAAAGAGAAGAGAGCTATTTTAATTAAATGTTAACACAGCAATTCCTTTGCTGGTAACCATGGAGACAGCAGGAAAATGTTGAAATCCTCCTTATTTGGTTATTGAGTGAATAGCTCTAATAGAATAAAAACTAAAACCACTTACCCTTCAACTGAGTAACCAGACCACAAAATCTCTTCTGGTTGCTCAATGCCTAATCAAAAAAGCCCGTGTCTAGCCGCGGAAGTTTGAGGTGCTGGCCTGCTGAGAATTGAGTTAAGCATCATCTTCACCGAGATGTTGACAAACCTTCTAAAATCGACCGCAGACACTACACGATCCCTGTCTGCCGCCTGCTGAGATGTGCTCACAGTGAGGTTTTATAACTGTGAACCAGAGCTGACTGGACAATGAGGAGTAAGGCCAAGCAGCAGGTCTGGAAAGCAGAAATTTGACAGATTTTAGACTATATCCTGGAATTTCAGTTAAACAGTCACTTTACCTTGTTAAGCTGAACAGATTACTTTATCTCTCTCTAACTGATGTTTTGTCTTTTTGTCATTGTTTTTGTTCTCTCCCTCCTTGTTTGTCTCATTCCTTCTCTACACTATTTCTTGTTCTTGGCGCCACTTGACAGGCTGGGTCAGTAACAGGGTGCTGCTCACATAACAGGCCAAGTGCACTCCAAGAAAGACATATATAGTACCTCACACCTTCTCTAGCAGCGAAAAATGAAAGGAGACTGGCTGGGGGTTGCATGTATGGGGTGGCCTTTTCTCCCTCAGTATATAACTGGGGGCAAGACCAGTATGATCTACCTGAGCCCGAGCGCCTGTCCTCCCCGCTCCTCTTCTTACTCCTTAATTGAGTCTTGGCACTCATGTTGTCTCTCTGTCTCTCTGACTCTCACTCTATGTGACCTCACATTGCTCGTGCTTTCCTGGCTTTGCAAACAGTGGAACCTCAGCCTGACATATGAAACCAAGACTTGCATCCACCACTTCTCCAGGGGGAACACTGTTCCACCCCTAAAAGATCATTCTGGGCCGAGAGAATGCAGAACATTTGCAGTTCACGAGGGCTGAGCTTTAAATGTGAATTACACAAGCACTCAAATAGCTTCCTGGAAGTACCAATGAAAGAGAGTCAAGTATTCAAATAATTCTTTGACTAATGTTGAAATGAATTATACAATTTTGGCAGAAGCTTTTATTCTGTTCTGCAAATTTCAGAAAGATCTCTCGGTTACAGCAACGAATAATTTGATTAGTCTGAGCCGCATGCTTGGAAATTTTGCTCTCGGGCAGAAGGGAATGGCTCATCTTGAACTTAACAGCACCTCTTAGGAACAGTTAGTCAACTTCAGCAGAAATATAAAAAGTGGACACAGTCATAGTAGAGGCATTATGAACCTGCAGCCTTGTCTCTCTCTATTTATCCCAGATCTGTGACTCAGGACGCAAAAATGTCCTGTGAGTCAAGAACAAAGACAACATATGCATAGCAACTGTGCAGTCTTCAGAGGTCTTGCATTAATTAGAAGATTTAATATGACTCCAAGATAATCATTTTGGGAAGGAGGATGTATTAAAACTCTTTTATGAACCATCTGCCAAAACATTCAGTAGAGTTTCATTGAGCTACCACAAACATGTGGATGGCTCAGCCAGCGTAATTCCATAACACCAGCAAAATCACAAATTAACAAAAGACCCTCACAATTAGCATGAGGAGCACCATAAATGTCAGACGTAATTGAGAATGTTTAAGTGGTTTGGCGGAGAGAAATTACCCAGATGACAAACTGGGTAAAAAGCGAATGATGACCTCAGTGCCCAAACAAATTATGGCATTTAAACGCGACTGTGAGCGGATTAGAAAAGCACTGGGCCTGAGTCCAAAATGGAGCACAATTTGACAAGATGAGTCTGAACCTGTAAGCAATAATGATCCATCAAAATATTCCCGGAAACAATTATTCCCTTTCAACATCCTTGATCAAGAATATGGCCCTAGCCATGGTAAAGTGATTAATCAACATTCAAGAAAAAGGTTATTTCCAACAAGATTGGAACTAAAACAGTCAGACGTTCAAGCCAAGAAACTATTAGGCCTGTCTGATTAGTGGTCTTTGGAGAATTTGCTGAACGCACTGAAAGAGGCCTTCGTCTGAGCAATTATTAGTTGGATGCATTGTAGTCACAGTTATTCCAATAAATCAAAGAGCAAACTGGTCAAAGCCTAAAGAAAATATAATCTTCTGGCTCTATTTTCATAGCAAATAGCATGGGTTAATACTTCTGTCTGGTAAATCATGTTATATTTTCCTACATTTTACAGATTTACTTTAATACTTTTTCAAGCATGGCAGCAAATGGCAGCAAATACTTACTTGCTTTACTTAGTAGTTGTTTTACTTAGAGTGTATTAAAGATTTAACATATGAACCCATTCATCTGGTTTGATTTATTGCAACGATAAACACAACCAACGTTGGACACGAGTGTAATGAACTACTGTTTGTTCAAGAGCGTTTACATTTTTTCTAATAGCATAGTGTATCAATTGGTTTTCTGTGAGCCTTCCTGTATGACAGTAATGGTAGCTGAAACAAATATCTCTCAGTGACAAAACACAAAATACTGTATATTAACATGCATTCACCAAATTTAAAAAACTAGACTGTGCCATGACATCAGACCAAAATCTCTGGCTGTGGTTGTTCTGTAAACAGGAGTGACATTGTGGATCGGGAGATATAAACCCTGCTCATGTTAGAAGTGCTAGTATCACATCATTTTCATGAGTTCCATGTGCTCAAAACCAAAAATAGAAAGTCAATAAAAGAATTGCTTTTGCTAAGTGCGAAATGAGAGTATAAAGGCCCTGTCACTCCAAGATTTAAAATAGCAAAATCAGTTCATTTCAATGGAACAGCTGCCACCCGTGGATCCACTCGCAGCGGCAAAATGAAATTTTCACATCAAGTTCAACTTAGACACGCACATTTGTGCCGGTGACCAATAGCAAACCATCTTGACAGTACTGGCGTTTGAGCAAACAGCGTCACAGTCAGAGAGTAGGATAGAGGAAACTATCGTAGCTTATTAGCTGTGTTGCTCCATCTACTTTAATTTAACCCCCCTTTGTCGGAGTATAACTGCCCCACAAAACAGGATTGGTTTGCAGACAGTTATGAAACAAGACTTGATGGTACAAATACGTCTTTTAAATAAACTGTGTGAACTTTTAACACTTAAGCTTAATTTACTGACAAGCTAGCTAGCTCTGAGGGATTTTCATACCAATATGTCTTTATTAAATTAAATAATGTACAATCATGAGAACAAATGCCAGAGTATGGCACAGTATTGAGAAAATAGACAGAAGCTATTGTGACTGTCCAGCACTAGCATGTTCCTGGCTTGCTACTGTAGTGTGAGAACCGTTAGCTCGCCAGCTACAGTATTTCACCCTACAGTATTGGCCCTACGAGTAGTGTGTCACCTCTTTCTGGTGTGACTGGGACATAATTTAGAGTTGATGGAAGACTAACAAATGTTATATTCTGACCCATCCTTATTTGGCAAAGCTGTGAGGCTCTTTCTGGCTATAATAAGAAGAGGTAGAGAAGCACAGCTGCATCACTTACACAGTGTGGACAGGCTGTCTGGTGGTCGCAGGTCGTGGGGTCTGGACCTTGGTGGTATCAATGGCCTGCCTTTCTGAGGGCCTTTTCCGTGGTTGGAAAGGGTTGGTCCCGGGTTCAATGCGCCTCAGGGTGCCTCTGTCACGGATGTACACCTGCTCTGGAGCCACCTCCTCACAGCGGGGCCCCTGGAAGCCTGAGCGACACACACAGGTATGTGGCCGGCTGCAGGAGCCACGGTTCTGGCAGGGGGGCTGGCAGTCAGCTGAAGAGAGAGCACAGATGGAGATCAAGTTTTCAGCAGGTCATGTTAGAGCATGTGCCCCCCTTGTATGAAGGAGCAGTAGCAGAAATGGCTTTCCCTGATCTCAACACCGGGGCTCACATTAAATTGATTCAATGAAGGGGCCATTAGATTCACTTCTCAACCCTTTATGTCCTTTTTTTCAGCAGAGTGCCTGGAGGGGCTGTCATGTTCAATTTCTCTTGAGTCTTTAACTGCTCTGTTTAGTCTAAATGTATATGATCACTTACATTAAATCCTTATCCAATTTCTCGCTGAGGTAAACCCTAGACTCCTGGTTCATGGCTCAGTTTAGTGCCGCCAGCATTTCTATACGGAGTGATTTCCTAAAAATATCTCTGGTCACTGATCTAGAATCGAGTGTGTGCTTTCACTGTAACACAGGCAGCTTAAAAAGGTAATAAAAGTAAGAGGTCATAAAAAAAAATGAGCGAATGGGAAAAACTGGTTACTGGAGGCCAACTGCAAATAGCTGACACTTCATCAAAGAAATGGCCTGTAGAGCTGTGTCTTTTATTTGAAAAACAAGTGAAATCTGAAGGGGCTTGCTGTACTCAAAAGATGAATGTGTGCATAATATTTATCAATAGCCTGCAAATACACAGTGCTGAGATCATTTCATGGTCATGGAAAAATTATCTGTGTCACTCTACCAGCCCACCCCCACATCTTCACATCACACTCCAGATATTTGAAGTACTGAGAGACCTGTGGCATGCAATTTAAAGTAAACCAGCTCTCGATCTTGTGACACAAATGTATGTAGGAGTCGGCACTTGAGGATTTATGACATTGTCCTCAAACAGTAAATCAGGCCACTGGTCTGTGGTGGCTAAAGCAAACAGCGGCGCTCTGTCAACAGGGCTATGGAATGCTATTGACACAAACGCTGTGGACACTGACAGATCGCAGGCAGGAACACTGCCACAGTGCTGCTCTTGGCAGTGAGGAGTACTGGCAGACGAAAAGGGCCCCACTGGGTGCGAACAGCGCTCTACCTGCTGCACGCTTCCTGTTATTGCGATATTGCTCGGACTCTGGAGCCACTTTATGTTTCTTTTAGTCTTGAGTGAAGGCACACTGGACCCCGAAAATGCTGTTCCCGATGACATGAGCTCAAAACAGAAGTGACAGAAGGAAACATGACAGCTCTGTGTAACAGCTGTATTTCCACAGACATATTCCCACAAAGAAAGCCAAATCAAGCTCTGTATTTTAGTTTTCTCAGATCATGACGCATGCTTATTGAAAGACCACTTCATTACGCATCGTCAGCCTGTGGTATGATGAGAAAAACTAACAAATTGAGGATTAAATATCAGACAATCACCACTCTCTTCTGCTTTATGGTGAATGAAATTTTATTTAAACCAACTAATTCACTCAAGCATTTCGTTTTAACTACTCTGAGGAAAATGTAGACCCTTTTTTGATGAAGCATACACATTTAGAGAAATGTGGTTGTGGATTTGTATAACTTGCTATGTGATCCGAATTTTCCATCATGGGATAAAATAGGAATTTCTGGAGCTCTGTTTGGCAAGGAGTTAAATACATCATCTAAGTAAAGTACGGGCTGGCTGGGTGCCACTGCCTTGTCCGTAGTCTGTTTAACCTCAAGTTTGGGGATGAAGCGGTGGATCAAACAGGCCACAGATTCCAGTGACATTATGCTGCAGGGGGAGAACTCTGTAATGTGTGAAACTGCATTCTTCAAATAAACCGTATGAATTGAAATAAAAAACAGCGCAGGGCAGAAAAATAACCCAATAAATGGAGCGTCACAGTTGGCTTACGATGGAATATGTGTTCAATCATGTGACATGTGACCCGTTTTCAGCTGCGAGGCACAGAACTGACACCAGACAAACATGTCGCCTGTGCTGACAATAGAGTGGACAGGTCAGTGACTCTGGGCCTGCTGACATGTGCCCCACATGAAGCCTGTTGCGTGGCCACGGCACACATATTGTCTCTGGGCCCTGCCTCTGGGCTGTTGAACACATTGTCGCAGTAATTGCTGTCATGCAGATTTGTCTTGCACATCATTAAAACTAATTGCCTCACATTCCATCCATTTCACAAATATGCACAGCAATTATTACTTTGCGAGAGTAATAATAAAATGAGAATCCATCGGAAATAAAAGAGGAGAAAAGGCAAACATTCCTGGCATTGCCCCTTCAGTCTTAATTATGACTAAGATGGACTGGCCAAGTTTTGGGAGATTGTGTCCTGATCCAGTCATCTGAAAAGAGGAGACTATTAGACTGTTGTTGGCAGCTTTGAACCTTCCAAACAAAC
Source organism: Maccullochella peelii (assembly GCA_002120245.1). Classification (NCBI taxonomy): domain Eukaryota; kingdom Metazoa; phylum Chordata; class Actinopteri; order Centrarchiformes; family Percichthyidae; genus Maccullochella; species Maccullochella peelii. The sequence continues at coordinate 71,016 of LKNJ01000962.1, forward strand.
ATGCTGATCCACATGAATCAGTAATAAAACACATTAAAAATATGGAAACAGCCTTTTCTGTGAGCTTAGCTAAAATGTCTTTAGGGTCATATTTAAGTGAGTCTGAGGTCTTTGCATCTCTTCTTCTTCCAGTCCTGTCGAACTGAAACTACATTAGCATAGTTTAAGGTCTTTACTGCCTGAGTAACATCTCTAAAGAAATGCCTGACGAAGTATCCATCCTTCTACAAATAGTATTCACTTGGGGGGTTAAATGATCACGTTCTAATAATATAAACTATTAAACTAACTTATATCTATTGCCAAAGTTCTTGGTTCGATTTCAGGCAATCACACAGTAATTCTGTACATATATTAAAGTAACCCCGGGGTCTTTATTGAGGTAAGTGTTGTTCACCATTTCTCTAGTGGGTTACAGTTACCTGTTATAAGCTTAGGTTTGCATGTGCATGCATATCTATGGAAAATTGCCATTCTCGTCCCCTTACTCAGTCTCATTTACAACTTAGAGCTTGTTTCCTGTCCATTACAATCCACCAGAGATTCACCTTCCCCTCTCTCTAACTCAGAGTAACATAACCCATCAAATCTTTACAGTCCTTTAATTCAGCAAGGGGCAATTTGAAACTGATATCTGACATAACTTAAATATGTAGAGAAACAGGTCAGCACGGGTGACGTGCATGGGTCAGCAGTGCTAACAGATGTTACTTGAAAATAATATTAATAATGAAAGCATTATCGCAATAATCTTTCATGGACTGAAGGACTCTCTACAGGCTGAGCGCATTACGCACCATTATGAGATTTAGAGGCTGGGAGCTGCTTTGGAGATTAGAATTTAGTAGAATATGACAAAAGGCCTGACTAAAGGCCCTTTCAAACCCTGTAACTGAGAGACAGGAAGTGGGAAATAAGAATGAAAGATAAAATGGCATTAGAAATTATGGGTGCAGCAATTTACCTCTGAATGGCTATTGCAGCGTGGGCATTTCTGAATCTATTCTAGTAGATAAGGTCATAATAAAAACTCTGTGTGTATATACATGCATGTAGATGCAATGTTTGTGAGGAGGGTAAATATTTGACTTAGTTTAAAACAGGTTCTAAAAATTGCTGCAACTTTGCGCAGAACTGTACAGAACATCACAGACAAGTGTAAAACTCTTGTGACTGAATACGTTGTCTGGTAAACCTCCTGTGATGACAGCTGAAGCCTCTCTTTAGGAGATCTCATGAAATAGGTCAAGTGTTTAAGATTGTGGGAGGCAGCCGGGAGAGACAAGCTTAAAAATTCGCCTCTCATCCGAACTCACTATCCACTGAAGAAGTAAGAATTGGTCTATTGAGCAGTTAATACAATTGCCTCTCAATGCTAATCATTTCAAGAGTGTTAAGCTCTTTACAACATGTGATTTCCACATGGTTGCCAGTGCAAGTGCTATCATTTCAGGCTTACCAAACGCTAACTTTGCTGTCTACAACCAAACTGCTATTACCGTAACTCTAAAGTTCAGAATCAAACTTCTCTGTTGTTCTAATCAGGACCAGAAGGGAGGGGGCTTGACACTGTTTGACTGATCCTTTATTTTCTCTGCGTGCTAAATCTTACAAGGGTAATAATTCACCAGATCAAGGTGCCTCTGTCAGAGATAGCACATTTTTCAATCACAGTGTGGGTTTTTTCGGTCCAATACAGTAGTTGGATTAGTTGGATTTAATTCTCCTAACCCACCTCAGGTCTGTAGGGGCATTTTGTTAACCTACAGCTGACCCATGACACTGTGTACGTTACTTTTAGCCATGCTATATCGTGCCCCCACCACACCCCTAAAGCTCCCACATTCAGCTCCTAATGAGCCACATGCTGGGGTGCTCTGTGGAGGATATCTGGATCTGGGGGCGTGTGCCCGCAACTTGTAAAGCTGACTCTCTGAGACGTGGTGTTCACCAAAAAGCCACAAACCCCATCCTCCTGAGGGATCACATCCCAACAACTTCCATATGGTCTTTAAGCAGGAGGGTGCTATGATATATGGTCGGCCACGGGCTGCCTTAACAACACTGCAGCCTCAGTGAGCGTGTGTGTGACCGAAGGAGAGGGGCGCCTGTTGTTTATGTTGCTTTGTAAGTGTCAATCAAGCCCCGTCTTGCTTTTTTAGGCTTACTGCTGAGAGATCTGTGAGAGCACGTGTACTTTTTTGCATCGTGACACCGTGAAAAAAGAGAAGCAAACAAGTGGTATTTAAGAATACTTTTCAGCTTCACACGGCCAAGTTTGTTCTCCTTCTCTCTTCGTAATTTTCATATTACAACAGCTCATGATCAAAGACATGCAAATAAACAAAAGAGAAATTCTGCAGGAAGACGTCTAGGTCCAGACACTGAGTAGTACCTCATTTTCATCTCACTTTCTGTCTATGGTAGCAATTAGAAAAACATGTGGCGCAGGAGGCCAAAAGAGGACCCAATTGCAACCTACAAACAGACACACCAGCTGGAGTGGAGAAAGCAGCACTCCTGGTTTGGGGAGACAAGCTAAGAGCGAGCTGTCCAGCATCTATGTTAATGATGGGTTTTGGGATGATGGGGTGTGTATTGATTACAGGATCTGTCTAATGGGCCATAACTCTCTACAGGGCTGCCAAGGGAGTGTTATGCCTCTGAACTGTGAACTGTGCAATCCACACACGACACATAAAGCCGAGGAGGGCTCTGCAGCTGTCTGTGTAGCAGTCCTTTTAATGACGTCACCAGAAACACCAGAATTTTAAAAACCTCCTCCTGTTCTTGTCAAACAGAGGACGCTGCTCAGGAGGCTTGGTTCTCATCTGTGTTGGGTCTCTTTTTTTATTTCAACCTTTGGGGAAAAGATTTTGGGGAGTTTTTTTGTAATTTCAATGCCAATGACAATGGCAAAATATGATTGAATTGCTCATCATAAAATTCATCTATTCAATCATAATTAGTAAACTTTTGACCCATCATATCTACAGTAACTCTGCTGAAAAACTAATGCATTTAGCAGTGCTATTGGTGTCCTGGTGACTCAGGGGGTCATGGTGTACTGCACACTTCATCATGTGCTTCACTCATGACCTCTAGCTGCATGTCATATACTATCCTATGAAGTGTACATGCCATGAACCCTACACAGTGCAGTTCAAACATTTGTTAATCTCTTTTCTACCATTAAAAACCATTACATGTGAGGGACTAGTGTAGATAAGGGCAAATATCACGGACGATGCAACCTTCTTTGAGCCAACATCTTGATGTTCGGCAGGAGTTTTTTTGTGGGAATGCAGAGGACAAATCTTACTGTAAGATCGGCTCCAATTTATGTGGATACTATGCTGTGTGTTAGGGAGGTTAACACAAAGCAAACTGAGATGGCTTGTATCTATTAGGTGAAGATGGTGAACTTACATTTTTGGGTACTGTTTTGGAGGTCAGAAAACGTTCACACGTGGATGTCCTTCATACTTTACCAGCTGCTTCACACATGTTGTAGCAGAATAAGAGCATTAAATGTGTTTCACACACAAGAAGGGGTTTGAATGTAAAGAGCAACTGTAAAACGGGGGGATTTTATACTTTTGTGGTGAATATACTATTATTTCATTAATCAATTCACATAAAACCTACATTGTGATAGCTTTGACTTCCTTGAATATCTCATGGTGAACAGCTGAGTTGAGCTCTTAACATGACTTACATTGCTCTCTCAACACTGGAGGGCTTTAATCCTACTCAAATGACACTGGGGACATGATGGAATTAGGGAAACATGCTATATTCTTTGTGTGGAAAGAGAGGGAGCAACTTACCTTGTGATGGGAGAGGTAAGCAAGAGAGAGAGAGAGAGAGAGAGAGAGAGAGAGAGAGAGAGAGAGAGAGAGAGAGAGAGAATTTGTGCATGAGGAGTTATTTTAGGGTTGGGATGGGGCCCTGAGCGGCACAGCAGGCCAAAGAAAGCTGGAAGGCAATCAAAAAGAAACTCCTCTCTACCCCGTTTCACTCTGTCAATCACTGCTTAAGAGACTGAAAACAACTTTATTCCTCCACGTGAATGATGCACCTTTCATCTCCAGTCTCTAAGACAGCAACGGGTTTAAATCAAGGGCCATCTGTGTGCTTTTTTCGGAGGGTCGTGCTCTCACTGTTGGCTATACTTGCAGCATGTTGCCATATGTACTGCGTGCTTTTGCCCAAATATTGTGATGTATAGTGTGGTGAAATGAATTCCGCAGCAGAATCTAAAAGCCTGCACTATGAGCTCAGGTTAAATGTAAAGCCGGTTCCTGTCTGTGCTGCAGGGAGTCTTTCCCGAGTGTTGCCCGGTCTGAAGTATTCTTTATTGTCCCATACATCCACTCACTGTGTGTGGCTCACCATGCCATTAATACAATTACTAAAACAGCCATGTCAACTGGAGAAGCCAGAGCAGCACAACATAACTCTAATGCATAGTGACCTTGCCATTATGAGCTACGCCAACACCTAGCATTCCTTTGAAGCCATGCAAGCAGCATGGCTCTATGGATGGCAATGTTGGTCTGTCAGTCTGTCAGCTGGTCCAGACTGAAATATATCAACAACTATTGAATAAATTGCTATGAAATTTGGTACAGACCTTCATGTCCCCCTCAGGATGAATTGTATACAATACAATGTTTATGACCAAGTAGGCCTACCTGCAAAACTAATGGAACACTCCCGCAGTCTCAGCTGTACTTTTAGTCCAATTCAGCAAATGTAAGCATGCTAACACATTAAAATTTGACTCTTGTTGTAAAACTAGTAGACATCTACACTACAGCTCTGACTTGCCAAAGAGCTCCTTTAGAGCAGACTGTGTGCCTCCTAGTAGCCTTTCCAAGCCAGGTATGAGTGAAAGGCACATTAAAGGTGCAAAGACATGAGTGAAGCCTCTGAAAGCAGATACAAAGGAGAACAGATCAAATTCAAATCTATTCTCCGGTAATACTGGCTTTAAAAGTTCTTACTTTAATTGTTTTTTTCCCCAAGAAATGTAAATGTAAACCAAAACTTCAAAACAGTAATTCTACACTGATGTACAAGACATCTAATTGAGGGTTACTGTATTTATCCTAAAACTTGCTGGCAATTCAAAATTTCATTCTAAATCCACAGGTAAGTAGCTTACTATTTTGAAAACAGATTTCTGTGGCAATTCCCAACCCAAACTAATGGTACAAATTTTACTGAACCAGCTTGCTGTTTTCCCTTTTTGGTAATTACTGTCAGGTGTACAACATTCCCACGGCTTACTATTACTGGCGTATTTCACGAATTATGTTGTTGATCTGTTGGTGAAGCATTTTAAAAAGGCACTGAGGCTGAAGACATTTTAGACATTGAGCTGACCATCTGCAGTGTTCAGTACAAACAGTTAATCAGGTCTTTAATGCAGCTGACAGACAGTCTTGGATTATAACTCAGGGGGATCCACTGCTGGGCTGTGACTGGGCGAGGCTACATTATGGCCTCCCTCTGCTCTTCATCTTAGCAACAATACTGATGTGAATCTCAACACAGTGGGGAATAAGTATGACCTAAAAACAAGATGCTGCATTCATCAAGACAGGAGCTTCGATCCTGCTTGCAAGTAAACAGATGGAAGTACAGCCAAGCTTACACCTGGCCTCACTTTACCAGCCAAACACAACACACACACACACACACACACACACACACACACACACACACCTTTGGTTCTTGGCCACCATTAATAAAATCATTATTGGTTGGGTGAAACCTCAGTCATAAAAACCTATGAAGTTTTATCTCTAATTACAGCGGTTAGCTTAACTAGAAGAGAAATAAACATGATGCAGTAGTGGAAATGCAATGTTCTGTTCTTCTTACAGTAATTGCTTTAATTCACAAACAAGTCTGCTAACCACCCATCCTGAAGCCGAAAACAGAGACAGTCAGCACCAAACCTGCCAGGACATGGGCAGGACCGAGTCTTCAGGGAGGCAGACGACAATCTCCAACCATACCCACGGACACCCAGACCTAGACCACTTTATAAACACATTTCTAAAGACATATAGGCACACTCCCTGGATAACTACTGATCCAATTCCTGTCATATATTTGCTCTGAGCTCAACCCAATAGAACAAGGAGGTATTGTTGGGAAGTTATAACTTTAGACACCCAATCCAGCCTTGCGGGTGAAGCCTGCAGCTGACACTTTTAATATTAGACATTACTTCAATCCCTTCAGCGGGAATTACGCAGCCCAGCCACTATATGTTTTTACTTACGCTCCCAGCCGACAGGTTTGTTCCTTTTCTTTCCCCTACTGGGAACATGTTTCCTCATGCTGCCATCTCCTAATAAAGCAGCCTGGGTCTCAGGCGGGGACAGAATAAAGATAGCCTGAGCCTGTTTTCCTCCACGGAGGTCTTCTACGTGGGGGCTTCCAGTCCCAGCTCCAGTCTGGGGCCTTTGTGTTGGCACCTTGCCGGTGGGGCTTCACTCAGCTGATGATAGCATAGCCTCCAGTCAGACCTGGGTGAGGGCCAAGCTGTAAGAGGATCCAGATGGTTGTATAGACTCCTGGCCTGCTCAGATGCACTGTCTTGTTTAACACAGACGCGTTAGACTGGACCTGTTACTTTCTGGCAGATTAAAAGTATTTACCCTTTTAATTTGGGTAAATGCAGCTCCATGTTAGATGTAATTTACACCTTGGTAAGTGTGGCCTTTAGCTGGGACTTGAGAAAAAATGGAATGAGGCTTTGCACTGGGCAGGAGGGAAGGAGATCTAATTAGGAGGCTGCTGGGGCCAATCAGCTTGTTGTGTAATCGACTGGCTGAAATGTGTGTTAACTGTGTGTGTGTGTGTGTGTGTGTGTGAGGGAGATAATTAGCAGAGATGAAACCGAGAAAACAGTAAACAAGTCAAAAAGAAGTATAGATAGATAGATAGATAGACAGACAGACAGAAAAAGCAAAAGACAAGTTACCGTGTTAGTGAAAAAATGCCAGCTGCCATGTGGGTTTTACTTCACTCGTAAAATGTAAAGATAACTCTCTCTAAAAAAGCTCCAATTCCAACCTGTTATTTCAGTCTGCAGCACACAATGGTGGTCATGAACGTGAAATTGAAACATGACATGCAAAGAGTGAATCTAGTGTAAACTGCAGCCATTTCTGTATTGAACTGGGCCCCTTGTCAAGAATGGGTCAATGATAAGACTCTGACATACCATCAGAGTGTAACTTCACAATGTGTAACAATGTTTTTGTCAATATTGCATTTGAAGAAGTGGCCTATTATTCATTCACAGCCGGTATCTTCTATTCCACTTTTAATCATATGGCAGTTAGGATATCCAATACTGCAGTGGTCAAATAAAAGAAGAAGAGGTTGCACCCATAATTAAGGCCTTGTGTCAAAAAGAGAGCCAAGCACTAAGTGGTGGTAATTTCCATGCAAGGGTCTTACATGAAAAGAAAAGGCAGGCACCACATGATGAACATGACCATGGGGGCAATAACACCCTAGGAAAACTTTCATAGGGCAATTCCACTTGACAGGATAGTCATTAGTAGCCATTTACTATGTTATTTTTCAGTCTGTGTGCATATGATTGTAAAGACTCTCTGTCTGCGAAGTAGAGCTCAGAAAGCTCTAATATACATAATGCATGTCAGTGTGCTTGTGTGCCTCTTCAAGACTTCACAAACATGTATGACCTTAGTTTGCAAAGAATAAAATTGTTGTTTAGTAGCTGAATGAAAGAGTATCCACGTAAACATACATTTAAAATGTACATAGGACAATCAGGTTTTTTACTTACGTTTTATGCAGCGATTTGTTCCTGGTGCCAAAGCCCAGCCTGAGCAGCACTGCTGACCTCCACAGACATTAGGCCTGAACAAAGAATACATATACAGAAACCAGGGTGAAATAAGACACTGGCGGTACTGTTCCAAGCATACATTCATAGAGAGGGCCTCTTCATAATCCATAGAGCAATAACAGTGAGTGTGGAAGGCCTCAAACCTTTGCATGACAAACAGATCTGATTGCGATGGCTGTCATAGTTTCAGGTCATTCTTATGTGGCTGGCCCATTGATATGAACACTTTAGAGATTACACTATAATTGCATTTTATTCGATAAAAATTTCAGGGCAAGTCACGAAACTCTATCTGAAGGGGACCCACAAGTCCCTCTTTCTGTTATGCGAGAGTCCAGAGTGAAAACAAATACAGAGTTATCTGAGCCTTGAAAGGATTATGCGAGACACACGGGACATGAAAAGCACCCAGCATCTTCTATAAATCACTGAGCAAATGAGAGATGACAAGTTTTAAACAGTTATAACTGGATTCTTTGCACTCTTTAATCCGCACTTGCAGCGCAGGCCAATTTTTGCAGGGAGACAGATGAAAAGGCACCAGACCGCAAGAGCAACTTCAGGGCAACAGTCAACGCTCTGGCATGGATCTGTGCCCCATCATCTTTTCACAAGATATTACAGTAAGTGGATGTCTGACTCATGGTGATTTGGGAAGATAACGGGAATTGACTCATTGACCTCAGTCGGATTGCACTCCTTAGATACTGCAAGTGTTACCGAGGCGTCACAGGGATAACATGCAGTTGTTTGGGCCCTCTGGCAGGCTTCGCTTGTCATAAATCAAACACATCAGGCCAGGCCCGTGCCAAAGACATCAGTCATCACATTCAAATTCCACTGAGGGATATATATGTAATGGAGAACTTTATACAACATAATTAGGATCATGCCCCAGGTAAAAATATAGATAACACCATGTTCACACCTAGTTATATTTTTATTTAAACCCCAACATGAGGCGGCGGAGTATTATTTCACCACTGTGCTATCTGGATCCGTCAAATGTCTGACAGGTGCACTGAAAACAGAAGGGGAGTCATACTGAGTCAACATGAATATAGAGTTAAGTGAACCCAGCACTGCCAGTGCCGCGGGGTACAGTAAACGAGTAAGCTGAGTGGGAAATCCAAGAGGAAATGTGTCATGAAAACACTTTCTCTAACAAGCAGCGGATGATTCATCTGAAGGTAATGAATCAACGTGTTAAAATCACCGCGCAGACTACTATAAGGGAATGTTCCCGCAGAGTTATGTAATACCATCTTTATGCTTCTTTAAAACTCAAAGAACCCCATTCATTCAGCACTGGAATATGTTTTTTTGGCAAGCAAGGCATGCGCCCCACTCTGCAATAAAGCATGTTGGATCTAATACTACAGGCAGCTATTTTCTTTATGCACTGCTTTAAATAGACAGCACCTCAATTCAGTCACGCATCAGTGCAACTGTCTGGCTGACGGATACGATGAGAAATGTTGTTTTTAAGGTGCGATGGATCAGGGCATAGTAACACATTTATTCCGTGGACAGAGTCAGTAAAATGCAGATAGAAGTACTGGACAACATCCCTTTTCCATCATTTCTCTTGGGTGTTAAGTGGTGAGTGTTCATTTTCAGGGTCCTGCACTACAAAGCCATCTTAACAGAAGAAAGTATCAATAGCTAGCAGGCGGGCAAGGGGGCAGACTGAGGTCCTGAACTGAAATGTATAGTAAATTAATCCTTTTCCTCTTGGGTTTTATCATGGTTTAGGCTTAAGGCAGGTGAGTACATATTATATGTATGCCTATGGTGAACCAATTGGCTAAAATCCTCCTATTGCTTGTAAAGTGTTCCCCATAAATAGGCCATATAAATAATCAATTTCCTAAAGGCAAGAGGTCCTGTTATGACACACAAAAGAGGTATTTCATTTATATCTCAGTGTCTGCAGCCCAAGGTGAGCCATTCAAATCCCCCTCTGATTATTATGTAAACACTCTCCCCTCCAGTCTGTATCATGATTTGTCCCTATGGAACAAACATGACTGGATGGGTTCATTTAACAAAAAGAAAAGTGCTCTAATATGGAAACAACCCATCGCCCTGTTTGGAGTTTAACAGAGACAAAAAAATATAGGGATTTGCAGCATTGAGAGAGGACCATCGGAGAAACAGGTGTTTCTGATCACTAGGCAAATTAGCAAATGTTCACCAGCCAAGACTCCAGTTGAGCCACTACAATAGGCTACATGGCCACAGGCAACAGCACAAAACTGGGGCACACACATTGAAGTAGTCTGCAGCCATTCACCTACTGCGATTTAAAATATACTGTAATGTTATGTAATGGGGGGAAATGGAAATAATGCAGTGTTGCATTAGTCTCAAAACAGTTTAAATGCAGTTCACACATTCATATACATTTGCTGTTCATTATAAGCTTCCATTATCAACCCAGTAACCATCACAGTGTTTAACCTCTATTACTCCTTGTCCTGCAATGACCCTGATGACAAAATACATATATTACAGTAATTCTTAATCAGCTGGAGTACAACTCTTTCCTCTACTGGATGACTGGATGTTTCATACACTATATCCAAGCAGCTTTGTATTGATATGGAGCAACACTTTGCCATTCTCTGTGGGCTGTTATGTTACATCATGGCTTGGTTTGCCTTACAGGAAGAGAGATTCTGCTGAAGTGGGCCACCACCACTTTACAGTAAACCACACAGACTCATGTACAGTAAAATAGGTCACACAAATTCCTTCAAAAGTACTGCTCATATAGTCAACTTGAATGGCTTGAACAGCTTGACAAAGCAAAGTAAAACATTTTTATAGTAGACTGTAGAGCACTTGGCTGTCGTTCTTACCCAACAGGTCTCCTTGTGCTGGCAGAGCTGGGCTTGCTGCTCTGCCTGCGGTTCCCTTTGGTTCTGTGCTGCTGGCTGGCCGTCTGTCTGGCGGTGCGCAGCGCACCATCCCGCGGCGCAGAGACGAGGTCTTCCCGGGAGGCGTCTGCAGCATGAACCGCTCCTGCTGTGGATATGTGCCTGTCATCCCCTTGGGATGATGTGCCCCTGGGCAGGCGGACCAGAGTCCTAGAGTTGCTGGTCCCCGGAGAAGTTTCACCGCATGGTCTGGAGGATACACCGACCTCTGGTCCCCTTGGCGAGTGACCTTGACTCCTCACCCGGGACTGCTGCTGGTCCCAGACCGCCCGGTCTGCCCCTGCACCCTCTTTCCTCCCACCTGTTGTGTCCTTTTGACTGTCACCAACTCGCACCAATGCAACAGTCAAAACTACTAACAGAGCAACTCCTGCACGGTCCATTTTGGGCATGCAAAGTTTTGAAACTACCGCGTTAAAGGGCAGATCGCGTTACAGTTTTATCGAGAGCCACTAAAATATGAGCAAATAAAAAAAAATCCGCGATTAGGCTACACGAGTTCAGTAAGACTGCATCCTCTCCCAAGAATGAAAGAAACCTGGATACCTCTTCATAATTCCCAGGTAAGACTTTGCGCAGAATGTTTTCAGGTTGTCAAATCAGCACCTAACTTCAGTCCAAAGTGAGAAACTCTTAAGCTTTTCTCCTTCCAGCGCTGAAAGAAATGTTATTTTAAGGAAACATTAATCCATCTGTTTTAGTTTATGTCAGACAAAAAAAAAGAGGCGCAAAGAGAGCAGCACGCTGGCTCCAGGGCTGCTGAAGCTGTACTCCTACTCCAAGTGAGAGAGTTTGAATCGTGCTCCCATGAATATCACCACCTCCTTGGATCTGAAGTCACCGGGAATTTTTCTAGGGATTGCATGCGCTTTGCAAGAAGAAACTCCCCCTTGTCGGCTGTATTGTTGCCTCACTCACGGCACCGCTCGGTCCATGTGCCCACACGCACTTTCTCTGCCAAGTTACATCATGTTACTGTGTGTCTTTTGCTGTGATTCCTTTGAACACGACTATTGGGAATGATCATGAATGCAGCTGCGTTAATCGTTACCTTCATTTTAGATTTGAATTGACAGGCTGCTACAATATCATAAAAACTTAGAAACCAGATGTTTGTCTTTAAGACTCTACAGCACTGATTGTTGGGTTATTTAAGTTAATGCAGTTTCTTTAATGATCATTTGAATTAATTGAGTGTAGGCTAATTATTTCATCGTATTACAGTGCCACAGCACAGCTACAATTCAATTTACAATGCTGCAGTTCAACTTGTATACGTGACAACATCTAAAACGTGCATCCTGGCAATTTGTGTGCATACAGACATGCTTTGGTCTAGCAGTAAAAGGTATGGGAAGCTCACAGTTCAAACTCTGAAATCTTGGAAAACTGGTCAGGTTATGTAACAGATCCCATTCATCTCCCCCTCTCATCCATGCTGCATCATCACTTTCCCTCTGGCTGTCTGGAAACAACACATTTCTCTTCTCCCATGAGATCTTAAACAACCTAAAGAGAGTTGGCTCCCTTCTCTCATTCAACCCACAAAGATGCACGGCTGTCTCTCTCATGAGTGGTCCCCGAGCACCATTACCACTCTCAGGAGTGCCATCCAAAACACACACACAGCAGCCGAGAGGAAGACCAGTAGCCTGCCCATTCATTCTCCTTCCCACCATAGCTGAGACATACAAACCTCTCAAAAAGGGAAAAACGTTTTTAAAAAAGTTACTGAATGAACACTTTGAAGAGAGAGAGGTGTCCTCTCTACTTTCGGCAGGAAAGTAGGAAACATCATGTCTGTGTGGAGACTTGGGCTGAGCGCCACAGCTGATTACAGCTCATCTTGCAACCCATGACAAAATCTAATTAGGGAAGGAGGCTGCATTAGTCTTATGACTGTCTAACAGTCTCACTCCACCCCCAGGCATGTTGCCTGGCTGGTGTCGATGTCGTAGAATAGATAGATCATGGCCAGTTGACCCCAGCATCCTTGAAGGGCCGGGGACCAGGGCGTGCACAGACAAATCCATGAGGTGTTATCTGTTCATCTGTATTCTGTACTGTGTTATAGCCTCATGTTGAATGTGTGTTCTGTGGAGCAGCTATCCATGTTATAAAAGTGGGCCTTAATATGGCCCAATTTGATACAATTTGCAGCATCTGGAGGAACTGGAGAATAAATACTAGGAGGATATCTCTGGCTCTAACCGACGCTTCTACACAAAGAGTCCTTTGAAAACTCTGGCATAACAACCAAGCCACTCCTATCATCTTTCAAATGCAGAGCAGAAATATATAACTGCATTACACTGCACAGTTTCTTACAAAGCACAGGGTCATAGTAACAATAACAATATCCAAGTCTTGTAATTGCACCGATGCAAACAACTTGTATGTGCGTGTTTGATGAAGAAAGCTCAAGGTGGATTTGATTTGCCTCCAGACTACTTGGTGTTTTTAAGTGCTCTATTTCCTGGATGGTCTTCAGTGTATAACTGTGAGGCAAATGTTTTGAAGCTACTGACCACACATGTGATGCCTTCTAATGAATTCTGTCAATGGGAACAAACTCTACACGTAAACCCTGTCAGCATGAACATCCCAAGAGAGACTGATTTGCATCCATTTAGTTGAAAGTGACGGCCTCGTCACCGTTGAGCGAGTGGAGGGTCAGAGTTCAAGTGTACCCATTAGAAAGCCAAACAGTATCATTACACCCAGAATGTGAGGCTTTCATTATAAGCAAGTATCAACAGTGTATTCTTAGCCTCGCCTCCAGAATTTTAAGTGATCCATGTGAATCGGCCTCTGTGATGACTTTCAATGGCGCGCACCAACAAGGAGCGTCAATCTCTTCGTTAGCTACCTTTTGCCATTCATATCAAAGCCCTCAACTCTCCTTCCTCTTTGCCCAGGAGCTTACATAATACCGACATTGTTCGGCCTGGGCAACAGTGAGGACCTGGGGGAAAACGTGGAAAAGGGAGATTCGTTTGGCGGAGAAACGCATCATAAAAGCTGAAATGATGTGCTTTATTAATGTAGTTTTTTTTCATTGAACATGACAGCTTTTCCTTGGTAGAAAGACCTCTATCATGCTTCGTAGCAGATTGAGCAGTGTACATAAAACAGGCATTCACACAACAAGAGGAAACAGTTGAAGATAGAGCAGGATAAATGTAATGTGTTAGGCCAAGGACTACAGGATCTTTCCCAGCTTGTATGAATGAGGTGCTGTCAGCTGAGTAATAGAAGTAGGTCACATGGGCGTTATTTAAGACAGGCACTTCCACCTCGCCTTTCATGATATTCATACTTGTTTTCTTTTTTATATGGGTGTCGCGAGTGCTCTCTTGAAAAAATAGAGAATTGTGTGTGTGTGTGCTTCAAAGCCATACTGTACATGCAAGCCTTGCACAGCATTGTTATATATTAGTGGGGACAAAGAGGAAATCTATCAACTCCATCTTCACTTTCAAATAGTGGAGCGATCCAGAAACATGTTAAAGTTAGACAGACTTTAGCACCATTGGCTATGTTTCTGATGCATGTCATAGCACTGGCAATACATCCACCCTGCATTACTTCACGGCTGAATGATCGGCTCATTCATTTATGGGTGTGAGTTGTTAAGATAACAAAGGCTTTAAGCTGCCGAGGATGTCAGTGCTAAAAGAAATCTGCGAGAAAACTCTAACAAAGATTAGATTAAGTACTTCCCTTTTACAAATGACCCTTTTGCCCCCTCTGAAAAGCTTCACCAGAGGACAAGCGGATCTGGCTTTGGTACAGAAATCATTATACATCATATATTACAGCACAGTCTGTGATTTGGATGGACTCCTAGCAGTAGAATAACCAACCGGGTGCCAACTGCATCAAATGAAGTTAGGCCTCATGTCAGAGGTCATCCTGGAGAAACAAAAAAAGACTAAATTCATCTTCCTATATATTAGGTTTTGTTGATTTACTCTATGAGTCGCTGATATTATCAGCATGGTTCTGTGAGATTTAAGACGAGGTCAAAAGGATAGTTTTCTTCCTGACTTGATGGGGGCTAAATGTTTTATGGGTAGAGCTCAGAAGCTTCCTTGTCTTGTTCCTGATGTTTGGGGTTAGTCAGCAGGGGTTCGGAGGGCAGTTTTGTGTGTGTAATAAGCTGTGTAGCGCACAAGGGTAAGGCAACCACTCTAATTATCGACTGGTACATGAACCCCCACGGAGCTGGTGCCCTGAATAGCTCTGCTCCCTGAATATTTGAGTGGGCGCTGGTTCCTGAGATAGGAATTTTACAAAAGATAGACAGAGAGGCAGATGCTGCCTTCCTGCTTCCATCTACGGGCTAAATATGCAAAAAGTAAAACAGTTCTCTCATTGGTTACGTTGTATCAGGGTCGGTTAGCTGACAGAACCATCTCTGCTGCATTACATTATAACCAAGACAGCTGATCATGACTGTCCATTTCTCTCCCAGATTTAAAAAGTGAAAGTGAAATTTGTTGGACCAAGGCAGTTGGTTCTGACAGAAACACAGAAAGAGGAAGGTTCCTGTGGATTTATTACAATTTATGGTTCAAGTTTTATCACATTAAAACTGTTTTATCGGTGGCAGCCTTGGTGGGCTGTTGAAATATGCGCATGCTTTGTATGTTTTCAACTCCGGTCAGTTAGAAAATCTACTGCTAAATTCTGTAAATGTTTTCTAAATCCTCCACTTCAGCCTTGAATTTTGTGGTGTAGTCCTTCTGTCTCTTGAAGTTTGATTTAAAAGTGTCTCCTATGAACAATACACAGAATGATGTCACGCCACTGCATGATAAATGCCCCTGGAGCGGATTCAAAGGGTGGATCATGCTGGCAGCCAATTAGGTCAAATAAGAACTTGACATAACTTTCCAGAAAACATACATTTCCCAAAGATGTGGGGCCATCTAGTCACTAGTTAGATGTAGCCTAAAACATTCACATGAAATCAATCACAGCATAAATCAGTACTGGCAGTAATGTCTAAAGTGTGGGATGGAGACTGTGCCCTCTGTGACATGCATTCTTGCAAATTCTGAGTATTCAGTCGTCATGTTTTCTTTGGCTCTTAGAAGAATTGACAAAAGAAAAAGCAGAGGGAGGGGATAATGTGTGTGATAGATCATCCTGGCTTTTCACGCGGAGATTTCTTCCTCCTTCTCCCCGTTTCTCTCCCCTCCCTTTCAATTTTCCTGGCCCCTCACTCTCGATTTAACGTGCCTCTCTAGCTGTTGGCCCGTGCCCCATAGGCTCTCCTCCTTCTGGTCCTCCTGGGTGTGACCTGGCCACTGCTGGACCCACTCAGCTGTTATTTGTCCTGGAGAGGTGATAGATCGCTGCGCACCTCGCAGCTTCAGTCCCCGTTCACGTTGTTTCACGGTGTCTCCACGAACCGACCATGGAAAATCAAGGTCAAGCATTTTCCACATTAGCAGCTTTACCAGGAGGATAGAAATGGATATCTGCTCCAATTACCCTACACCTCCCCCTCCCACCACAGAAGAAAAAAACTGCTCCACACACTTTTCTCCCAGAAGTAACTAACTGATGCCACTATTCAACACAGTTTCATAACACACAGCATAGATGATGCAGAGGCAATATTAGAGGGGATATTTTAGAAATTGGGGCAAAGGTGAGACAGGCACCTCTGAGTTCATGCCAACTGTCTGGCACCAAACTGCCAATGACTTTCCGGTAGTTAACCATCTAAATCCAGTGTGTTTTCGGACGTGCAACTGGTGCAGTAAAGAGCAAAGGGATTTACTGAAGCCTCTCTGGTCATATTGTAAAACAAATTCCCAGTTTTTCACCAAGCTGACAGGCTACATTGGATCTATTTCCTCTTTTTATACCTAACTTTATAGAGTGTCATGCAGATCTAATAAAAGTGTTTTTATTTCTGAACCAGGACCTCTAAAATTACTGTTCACACTTACACAGCAAGCATTATATTCCACTCACTTAACTCCTTAATTGCCTCTAGAGGGTCACTCCTTTTTCAGCGACCAAGTAGCTATCAACAAAACAGCCTATAATGTTGATCATGTTGAAAGTAAAATTACATATTTCAAATGCCCCAAACATTAATGTATTTGCAACACTGTCTGCTATAATTCACTCTTGGATGTTTTGAATTTTTTTGCTTGTCTACTAGACCCACAAAATTATATAAGGGTTTGTAGAACAAACAGTTGTGGCACAGACACTGTGATTGTCTCGTGCTAAAAAACAGGGTTTTTTTTCTTACACCAAAGCCGCCCACTCAACAGTCTGACCGCACGCAGGAAAAAGGAAAGATTTACCAAATTGTCAGTTGTTTTGATATTAGACTGCAGTCTGTTGAGTAATACAGGTTCAGGTCTGTTTACCTTTACTGCTGGGAATGGATGATGCATAAACCACATTTGCTGGTTGACTCACTGATGACACGTGCCTTCCAGCCTCCGACACAACAGCACATCAACTTGGTATGGTGCTGTAGTTTGGGCCAAACTATTTGCTAGCTGTGGTTTCAAGCAGTGTTCTCCTTCCCATGTGTTGAATTCAGTTTCATGTAATGTTCATGTTTGATGGCTGCTGGTCCCGCTGGATGGGCCTCATGCTTGGTTAGCTATGAGCAGAGAATCATGTGCTCTCTTCAGCAAGTTAGTTGAATGAAAAATCTTCTTCACTGCCCCCAATTAACAGTGAAGGTCGAGCGCCAGAAAGTTATGATGCGATTTAACCCCCTGCATGAGGTCAATTTGACCTGAATAGCTTCCTATTAAGCATGATAAATTTGTTATTTTTCAATCCATTAAACCTTTTCCCCATAGTCCATTTAGTCAGAACAAACCACTGGCCTGTCGTAACCTACATCCGTTTACCACGAGCACGCTTCAAGGAAAAAGAGGATGACACAACAATTAGCAGAGATGACTTCAAAGTGTTTTCTGCCACAGGCTTTCGCTAATTATCAGTCACCAGTGTTGGGTGGGGATCCCTCCAGCACGAGGGTCAATAGGGTAACATCAACAGCAGCATATAACAGACTAAACTTCAGTTCAGCCGGTATGACGGCCATCAATGAAACCTTGTTATGACCATGGCATCCATGGGACAGGACTGAGGGGAAGAATGGGCATGTAAGGCTCAGGGAGGAAGCCTCTCTGACTGCGCTGACCTGTCTGCAAGACCCCCCCGGGCAGACAGACACCAAGGCCTCCGACAGATGTTTTGGAAAACTGCCCCATTCATCATGGCACTTTTGTGGAATCTCTTTGAACTGCTTTTTCATTTTGTGTCGAACTCGTCGAAAAGCCAGCACCACAGAAGCTCAATGAAATAGATAGATTCTAGAGTCATAGACAGATAGATACATAAACAGATAGATAGACAGATTCTGATTATTCAGAATGAGATTTATTGTCATGTCTGTTAAGCAGGCCTTAGTTCCTGGATGTCTCACATCACTGTCCAGCTCGTAAATCACGCCCCTGAGGGCGATGTTGGGCTGGATGTGTTATTGTGCAACACTGTCTACAAGCCCATACCACACTCAGCTTTGTTCAGTGTTCATACACACACACACACAGACACACACAGACACACACAAATTGTTATATTCACAGTGGAGTGTGAAGTCAAGGCATGGTTGCAGAGTCTCAGTCAGCCCATGTGGAACTGCCTTTTCCTCCCACTCTCCCAGTAGGGTTTAAATCACCCAAGGCAAAGATGACAAAATGACAACGACAAAACTATAAACAAAAAGCAGTCGCAGAGCCAATAAAACTGCTCTCCCTATCAGCTCTCAAAATTATTTTCCGCAAAAATAAAGCACGGAGGAAGAACCTCAGAATGTATTCTGTGGACTGTCTTTTGTTAACATTCCAGTTCACTGTAATGTAAAAGTGTTTATATGACTCTACCCCAGCCTGCCGGTACAGCTGAGTTTTATACTTGAGTGCTCCGTAGGGAGCAGGAAGAGAGGCCCCGTGTGTCCAGAGCCCCGTCTCCTGAGCAGCACTAAGCACTCAGCAGGCTTCAAGGGCGAATGTTCATTAGGGAGCCAAGTTTTAATAAGCCCGCAGACAGACATGCTGCTAAACAGCCTCAAGTGCCAGAAGAGGAGTTTACTTATACTGCTGATCCTCGTGACTTCACATGGCATCATGAGCAACGCATCTACATACATGACCCGGTCACCTACTGCACATCATTAACCATCAGATCAGGGAGTAAAGTATGTGCATTAGATACTATATATTAGATATACTGGAATTGGTGTTGGATAGATACAATTGAATTGAGACTGACGGGTCAAGCAATGTATATTATATTCCAACCTTTATTTGTCCAGTGAAGGTTGACTGAACATTCACACTCACACAGCTGTGCACATTCAGCTCAGTGCAAAAACAGTCTGGGTTAGGGCTAAATGGCTTGCCCAAGGGCATCTAAGAGAGTGAAAGGTGTTCATCATTCACTTGCTCAAAATTATTTTCCCAGCAGGTCATGGAATGTAAACCAGCAGCAACTACATGATAATGTGCCATCAGGCTCTTATTTTTTCATCAGTGGTGGTAAGTATTCAGATCTGTTACTTAGATAAAAGTAGCTAAATAGTCATTTAAAAATACTCCACTGCAAGAAAAAGGCCGGCATTTAAAACTTTCCTTGATTAAAAGTACGAAAGCATATCAGCAAAATGTATCAAAAGTAAAAGTACCAATTATGCAGCACAATGGTCCATGTGAGTGACTGTATTATTGTATTACTATTACTGATGCATTCATGTAAGCAGCATGTTAATGTTGCAGATGGGCTAAAAGGAAAGCAAATTTGAACTACTTTGGGTAGTTTAATCTGTAACAATGCATCATATTTTATAAACTCATAGGCTTTATATGTTCAAACTCATAAAAAATAGTTTGGCATTTTTGGAAAAACGCTTACTTGCTTTCTTGCCAAGATTTTGATGAGAAGATTGATGGCACTCTCATGTCTGTCAGGTAAATATATAAGGCTACAGCCAACTGTCGGTTAGCTTAGCATAGCACACAGACTGGAAGTCTCTAAATTAAGTATTAAGTAAATGTAATTTGTTACATCCCACCACTGTTTCTCATATGTTCATACTGAACTGCAACTGTATCATATCTATCAGACCAGAGCACAAGAGCAGATTTTTTATTTAGACGTATACAAGTAAAATCCAAAGAGAACAGGGGTTTCAATAGTGGGAGCTTTGGTTTGTTTTCTATGACAAATGTTAAGACGCAAGACACCAGTAATATATAACGTAATGAAACATGAAAACACAGAGCATATCAAGGTTGTTCTTTATCACTCTGTCATTATGGAGTGAATTGACTATGAAAACTGATCCAGTGTTGTTTCTGTAATATCAAAGTGCTCTCTGTGCAGAATGAGTACCCAGCTTCCTTTCTTCATGGACAGTCTTGGCACAGACCAGACCAGTGTTTATCTAAGGAAGAGGTAAATTACTAAATGAATAAAAACAATATGACAGCTCACTAGGAAAATACATGATGACACACATGACAATTATCAAGAGTTGTTAATGAAACAATAACGCCATCAAATTGTCCTTTGACTGTTTCTACTTAACTGCGTTGGCCCCCCTAGATAAGATAACCTAGAGGAATCCATCACAGGGCTTGTATATTAAAACTTGCAAGACAGACCTTGATAAAAGTCCATTCTGCATGGGATGTTTAAATAGATTTCAGAGCAAATTTTGGCTTAAAATCTTGCACATTTTGTTCTGTACCAGGTTTTTTGTTTGGAAATTATCAAAGGCTGCAGGGGATTTCATAATGGGCAAAGGGAGAATGGAATGGACGGGTGTAGTTGATATTCATAAACAACCCAGTCTCTGTTTGTTGTTTGTAGATTGATCCAGAATATTTTAAGCCTCCCTCTGAAAATAAACGCACATGGGAGAAGTTTGCCTTGAAAGCTTTCTGCCAGAAAGCCTTTCTAACAGAAATCCAACCCCTTTCCTCCAGCAGCCAATAGAATCAAACAAGGCTTCAAACAATGTCGACATTCGCCCTTTTCACTTTCACAGTGAATCCCGCTCCCTGCCAAAAATCCAGAGCTTTCTTCATTGGAAAGTATTAAAGTTATTGACTGTTGAATTAAAATATTCATTGGTTACTGTGTAGCAAAGCTACTATATTTGTTATTACTTAAGAGAAACCAAAATCAGTATTAAAGTTAACAGTAACTAGCTAATGTTAGCCAACAAGGTAACTAGCTAATGTTAGCTTGCCAGCTACATTTTTGCAGAAAATGCAAAGTTAACATTAAAGTTAGCCCCTTAGCAGTTAAAGGCAAATTTAGATGGCAGCTAGTCAGATAAACCCAGATAAAGTTAGTGATGTTAGGTGATAATAATATCAATTGTCTCTCTGTCAGTGCATTTATCACTTGTGGCTAATAATACCTACATTATGTCAGAAAGGCTAGTGCATTTATCACTCGTAGCCAATAATATCAACTGCGTTTCTGTCAGAAAGGCTTGTGTATTACCACTCATAGCATAGCATTCTGCAAAAATGTAGCTGGCAAGCTAACATTAGCTAGTTACTTTGTTAACTTTAATACTGATTTTGGTTTCTCTTAAGTGATAATAGATTTAGTAGCTTAGCTACATAGTAACCATTAAGTATTTATTATTTAATTAAACAGTATAACGTCAATGATTTTAAAACTTACCAATGAAGCAAGCTCTGGATTTTTGGTAGGGAGAGGGATTTGCAGTGAAAGTGAAAAGGGCGAAAACGGCACACCATTGGCTGAAGCCTTGTTTGATACTATTGGCTGCTGCAGAAAAGGGGTTGGATTTCTGTTAGAAAGGCCCTCAAGGCAAACTTCTCCCATGTGCAAAATAAACAGATTCTGTGGTGTTCTTACAAAACAACAAAGACAGATGCAGTCAGTGATATTATCCACAAAAGGCCTGGCTAATATTAGAGGCTATGATGGTCGAATTCCTGTTAGTCCTACTACTGTTTCCCACCACCCTATTGTTTTCCTCTCACCAGTTGATAGTGTGTGATGACGAGAAGTTTGGTAATCATTGGCTGTGACTGCTTGCAGAGGCCCAGACCATCTGTCCACCATTTAGCATAAAGAATGATTCCATGTTTGCAGTGAGGAGTCGGATCTACTTATTAGATCACTGCGTCATCCCTTATGATGATGGATAGTGTCGTGTAGGGTCACTCTTTTATTGGTGAATTGATCAAAAAATGTACTCTGTGTGTGTCTGAGGCCAAGCCACATCTGGAGGCAACCTGGGGGCTGTTAATCACAAACCTAAACAGAAAACAGCTCAATCTCCTTGTCGCAAACACACAGGAACTCCTTGAGTTGCATAACAGCTTTTATTATGTCATTTTCATACTTAGCAAAAGACAGAAAATGGAAGGTTTTCATATTTATGTGGCAATAAATAGAGGGTGTCTGTGAATTTTGACACAACTTACATACTTGGAAGTTTATTTCCATGCAAAACCTCCTTGGATAAGTCTTTCTTGGCAAATTCTTTTGTGATGTAATGTTTACTTTGCCACAAAAATCTTGCTGTTGCATTCTCTAATGACTGCAACAATATCACAGATTAATTCAGTGGATGGAAAATATCTCAACCGCAGTCCATGGACAATGTTGGATATCCTTGTGGAGCAAAGGGATACAGGCTTTGAAATGATGACGGCAGTCTGGAATGGATGCCTTCAAAAGTTGGGAGATTCCATCAGGTCTGTGAAATATGTTGGCGAATTAGAAGGGGTAATGCTGGGAAATCTTAACAGCCAATCTGACTGATAACTACGACAGTGTAATGGCAGGAGATACAATAAAAATAAGAGTGTTGTTGTGGGTGTTCACAGGGTTTCACAGCCTGGACAGTGTCCCCATTGGGCTTTCTTTCCTGTTCTTCAGGTTTGTCCAAATGAAGCAAACAAATCAAGGCATGTCTTGCATGTCTCTACTCTATCAGCCAAGAGCAGGAATATGTATTTGCTTTGACTGACCTCACGCAGGCATTTCACGGTAACAAGCCCTTTCCCCTATTGGATCTCAATCACAGTCTGTTGCATTCTGTTCTGTTCATTTTACTTTGATGTGTCTGTTGAAAACTGTAAAGCATAAATGCATTCTTTGTTTTGCCAGCGCCACATGACTCTTATCTTTGAGTAACTGCTCACAAAGACCCCAAGTAACATCTCTTGCCTATAGCATTAAACACAAATGACTCTTTTCTTTGAAATTACTCAAAGAGAAGGAGTCATATTTCTCATCACGTAAACAAATCGGTGAAGCCATGTGTTCAGAAAATGATGAGAAGCAAAAAAACTCACATGCTTTAAAGGTATAGTTAAAAATACAGATTTGTTATACATGTTTCTCCCTGATATTTTTGGTGTAGCAGTGTGGTGACCCTTGATGGGGGTTCCTCTACGGAGCCTCGTTTCAACCAGTCACCATAAAAAGAAAAATATACAGGCAGATCCTCGTATAGCTCACACCCGGAGCAAAGCAAACACTCTCTGCCATGCCTGTGGCCTCTCTCATGTCCTCACTTGTTTCTGGCCTTTAGTGTCCTCCCCAGAGTGTCCTGGATAGTATCATCATCCCGTTGGGTGGCTGACACCCTTACACAGGAAGGGACTCCTTTGTGAGAAGGAAAGATTTGTGGAAAATATCGTGTTGTGTAGCTTATTCCTCACAATTACATACACTGAATTTGACTTTTACATGCAGCAATGACTGTCCAGAGGAGTCATGTGAATCTGCTATTCATGAGAACATAACTGAAATGAAATCAGGCTGGAAACACCCAGTCTCTTTTTCAAAGGGTTTAGGCGGCAGCCTGCCATTATCTAAACTGAGAACTGGGCACGTTTGGGAAGCAGCAGTTGATAGGATGCAGTCAATCTTTCTGTCAGCCCAAACAGAGCCTCACCCTATTCCCCTCTCTCACCGGGGTGGTCCCTACTGTGCCGACCATCTCTTGGCAGAGATCGCTGCAGTGGACAGGAACACGCTTCCCCTCAATCAGCAGTTTCCAGCAGGTGTGCTGTACCTCTCTTTTCTTTCATCCACATCTTTAACTCTCTGGCTCCTGGCAGTTCCCCTTGAGTAAATTTAATAGTATGTAGTGTGGCGTGTGGTGCCAGCCTAGACTTTCACACACCGGCATCTCTGAGCCAAGCTAAATGTGTGCGAGTGCAAAACCCTATTAACATCCTGTCTTTGATGCTGCTGTCAAACTGTTTTTCTCTCAACAGATTGGACAGAGGTGAAGGTGATATATGGCTCTGCACTGTAAACACACTGTAAGCTGGTTATTACTGATCTGTACACAAAGAGAGATGGCACATGTGCAGGCCAGATGTCGCTACTATTGTTGTGGTTGCACGGTTGTGGTCAGTGAAACCCATTTAAAACCCCATCCTCTAACTGGAGAAAGTATGAATGAATCCCCTCTGAGCTGACAAACTCTATGATGACTTTTAGCTCAAAAGATGACTAAAAGCTGTAGAACTTCCTCATTGTTGTGATGTGGCCAAAACCACAGACCAACACTGTGGTTCATTCAAAAATACTGAGCCTTGGGTATTGTGGTGTGGTGCTGTGGGATACTCCAGGTCCAGCTATTTTATAAGGTTCAGGTACAGCAGGAAGGTAACTTAGAAACATCAGGCTTGTTAAGAAACTATTTCAATTTTAAATCTTACACAAACACAAATGATTTGAATCTCCATGCATTTAAAGTTTCTGTCTGTGATGATACTCATCATCATCTACCCTTCAAAGATCTTTGCTAAGTATTCTTAATAATTAAGAAATTAGCAAAGTGTGCACATGCACTGGAGGATGGACAGTGCCACAAACACAGCATCCTGGCTCAGTCCATGTAGATGTATGGCCCTAAGCCAGACTTATGCAGCTTTTCATCACATTGGAAGAATGTGTAGTAAACCACCCTGTTCTTCTCCATGGTTCAGGAACGGTATGAAGAGTTTTACATGCATGTACAGTTAAAGGGACAATTTGACATGGTGAAGTTTATGAGAAGACAGGCAGACAAGACTCTAGAGCCTACAGCCATGCTAGTGGCTCTGTGAGGTTGTACTTAGGCCCTACAGTGCTTTGAGCTAAATGCTCAGCATAAAAACATAATAAAATCATGTTCATATTTAGCAAGTATAATGTTAATGATCAAAAGTTAAGGGATCACTACATTCATTCTGTGGGGGACATTAATATCTGTACCAAATTTCACGGACATCCATCCGATAGTTTAGTTAAAGATTTCACACAAAATCTCATGGTGGTGCTAGAGGAAAAGTCAGGTAATCACCAAAGTGATTAAGCTTCATCCTCTGGAAACAATGAATGTCTGATCATTAGGAGTGATCCTGTGGAATGTACAAAATGTCACGGCAATCTGTCCAACAGCTGTCCAGACAAACCCCAAAATGCCAACCTCGTGGTTTTGCTCGAGGAAAAGTCAGGGGATCACCAAAGTCAGTGAGATTTATCCTCTGGGGACCATGAAGGTCTGTACAAAATTTCATAGCAATATATCAAATAGTTGTTGATATTTCAATCTGGATCAAAATGGTCAACTGACAGACTTGACAATGGCATCCAACATTTCCCATGCACTGACTACACTTACACACTGTACACTTACAGACAGACATCAGGATGAATCCCACTTCATACCTACTATGTTGACAAACGCACATACAATAAGGGCGGAGCAATACGGGGGTGTTTGTCAAACAGTTGGACAGTCTCCATTAGAGGCCCTGTCTTTACAGAGGAAATATAAGGACTGAAATGTTTGCTGACACACCGAATGTAATACAGCTGCATATCCCAGCAGGACAACTAACCCCATGAATCAATAGCCTCTCTCCAACATCATATATACAATAGACAGCCATCAGCTGGGGGACACTTAATCTCCACGCTAGCAGTTTTTCGAAACTGCTTGCGGCTGTAAGCTTCTGCTTGTCTCTGACCTCAGCTGTACGCATGGACGTTATCATTTTCAAAACAAAACATGTGTTGGAAATCCTGTTTCTGATAGAGGAATGTATTTTAATGAGGCCTTTTCATCTGTGTGTGGCAGCGTATACATGTTCAGTGTGGACTCGCAGCATCCCAGCTCGGGTGTTGAGAGCCAGGTCTCAGCACATAAATCACAGAGGATTAATAGGAGCAACAAAGAATCTGTGAAATATCAAGAGATGGGGGGGAAAAATCTCTTTAATCAGCAGCAGCATCCCATCCATACATTCCTTTTCCGCACTTAGTTGCCAGACCATTGTCATCACTGTGATTTTTCACAGTCGTTTTCCCCATAATCCTCGACCATGTTGACTGCAGAACCACACTCTCACCAGTCATAAAGAGAGCCAGTCAAGACCCTGATAGGGCAACTGCAGAAGACACAGCTGAGGCAGAAATTTCCCCCAAAAAGCCAAACAGTCAAAGCCATTTAAATGGTCAGCCATTGTGAAAGGAGCAAGAAAACTCCTCTTCTTTATTCTGGACGAGGACTTCACATGTTCACACACAGACCTGATGTTTGCCAGTGTTTGGACTGAGGCCTGACGAACCTTTCGCATGTAACAAGAAGTCAGTACACTATACAGTGAAGGCTAAACTTTCTGGGGAGAACTTCAGTCCAGGCCTGCTGCTGGAGCGATGCTCTCCTGTCCTTCTACAACCCTGATTAAGACTGGCCTCTAAATCGGCCCAATCATCACAGATGATGCATACCTGCAGCCAATCCAGTTGGCAGTTAATCAGTGGCATCCAGTCAGGTAATGAGGACCTGCATGTTGGAATGGGAAGCAGACGACCCCATGGCTGTTTAGCAGGAAGGAGGGAGAGCGGTCATGTTCTAAAGACACTTAAGGCATGCCACATTTGTGTTGTCTGCCCCGTGAAGATCACTGTCTGCGGACAAATATCTTTGATCAGAGAAACTGATGGACATCTCCTCAGAGGCAGGGTGGCTGACTCAGAGATAGGAAATGAGGCACTGCATTTTTGATTGTGTAAATTCTTTGGTTGAGGAGACCCACCCATAAATTGACTCCCCGTGGAACTTGGCAACCCAGAACCCCAAAACCAAGCTGCAGTCAGATCTGGAGATGTGTATGGAATATTACATGGAAAATGTGTCAGAAAAACATGTTTTCCCAGGGAATTAGTATCATCAGATGAATTTAAAAAATTCACAGTATTGTTGCTGAGCGATCTCCCACAGGTTCTCTGGAGACAGACAACCGTTCCAACATGGTACATTAGTCTTAGTGAGCGCCAGAGGATGACTTTCTGATTTGTGGTCCCTCTTTAGCAAGCATTCCTGGGGGAAATTTGAGAGAGACCATTATGCAAATCCACAGGTGCATGCCAAGACCAAATAACTGGACTCCTGCCTCCAAGTACTTCAAGATGCCTTTCTGCCTGCTCCTGATAGTGTTCAGACCACAGTGTGAGGAGACACGCCAGGAACATGTGGGTGTAGCGTGGAGGGCCATTGGGCCTGAATGTCCACAGCCTTCAAGCAAAGCAATTAAAAAGTTTTACTCCAGTCCATTATCACACAGTGTATGACTCAGGAAGCAAACATTCAGCCGTACAACAGTATATTCCTATCACATCTTGTGCTGATATAGCTGTCAGTTATGCTACCACCTCCATATGGTGAAAGGAAAGGGAGCCCTTTTTTTTCCAGTCAGGTATTATCACATTCCACACACAGCAGAGCTCTCAGAAAATTTATTTCATTACGCCTTCAGCTGACATGAAACCAGGAGGTTTGAATGAACTTTGTTTATTTTCATGTCTCCGTGAGGTATGTATTGTGTGTGTGTGTGTGTGTGTGTGTATGTGTGTTGGGGGGGGCAATCTGGCCTACTCTGAAGACTGGAAGTGTGGAGGTTCAGCTGAAAAGCTCCTCATCATTTACTGCCGTTAAACTGTCCCAAGGGATGACAGCAGAAGCATGTAGCCTCTATTCATGTCACATGTAGAGCCACTGCCCCCTTGTGTCTAACACATGCACTCTGCTGGTCAAGAAATGAAGTGGAACTTCTATAAATTACAGTTTAGCTAACAACCTATATGTACTCATATGGTTATAAAATACTAAATATCTATATATCTATCTATATATATCTATATATCTATATATATCTATATATATCTATATATCTATATATATATATATATATTTGGGTTTCTCAGTTTACATAACATTCAACTTCACTTTCTGCCTTCATTGCAACATTGCAATACCTCCCAAAGGAACTAAGATCCATCCATTATCTATACCGCTTATCCTCAGAGGGTCGCGGGGGGGCTGGAGCCTACCCCAGCTGACATTGGGCGAGAGGCGGGGTACACCCTGGACTGGTCGCCAGTCAATCACAGGGCCGACACAGACAAACATTCACACTCACACCTATTTAGTCATCAATTAACCTAACCTGCATGTCTTTGGATGGTGGGAGGAAGCCGGAGTACCTGGAGAGAACCCACACGGACACCACGCAAACTCCACACAGAAAGGCCCCAGCTGACCGGTGGGATCAAACCGAGAAGGTCTTTGTCGTATGTATTCAGAAAATAGTGCCATCAGTGATAAGGTGTTACCAGTCATACATCTTTTTCTGTTCTTAACCTCAAGTAAAAGCAAAAACATTGTGACCCTAATCTTCATTATGTTGAGAACACCTTTAGTCCCCTTTCAAAGCACACTTGGCAAATTTTGGACCCCAGCTTAGGAAACGTGGACCTGATAGTTCAGCACCACATGCCATCTCCAAGTCCAAATCCAGGTTTGAAAGTGTAAAAAGGGTGTGTAGCTGCTTAACACAATTGAAATATGATGGACAAAAAGTGAGATGAGGTGATAAGAATTGAGTCCATAATTTTTTATTCCCATAAACAAAGGGCCTGCAGTGCAGAGAATCTCAAACATTCATCAGCAGAGGCTTGCCATTAAAAAAAGGAAAGAAAAAAGTACCCCAGCTTCAAAGTCATAGGCAAATATTTCAACAATATCTACATTGATAAAAGTCACACTTGGGCCATCTAACCCAGAAACAACCCAAACATAAAACAGAGTAGTAAATGCTAATGAAAAGCAAAACATTACAACAACATAAAACAGGACAGATCTCCTTCATATTTGTTTATAATGGCCATATCTAATGGAACAACTAACACATGTAATGCTTAAATGAGCTTTACTTCTGATAAATATGACACCAGCCATTGGTATTGGTGCTGAACAAACACCCTTAATGAAACATTTTCAAAAGCACTTATAACATGTCCACTGCTCTCTTCAGTACATCAGGTCAACATTGCACAACCCAAACAAACACAAATCCATTAGCCCTCATATTAACCTCTTAACACTGTAAAAGGCCAGCACAAGCAAACACTCATCAAAATCTCAAGCGGACGCTCTATTAGATTGGGGAACCAATGCAATTAATCCCAACCTGCAGCGGCTACAGTCAAAATGTGACATCTTTGCCATTCGACAATAATGATTTTAAATCTCTTGGTGGCCGAGTCAAAGTTTTACTCCCGACTGTGAGAACAATGTGAGGAGTGAAACTGCATCCAGAGTGCTCTGTGGGGAACATATTCAAATTTAAATATGATTGAGAAGAATCATCCATTAACGTTTTCTTTTTGCTTCCGAGTCTTAACATGAATTTTCCTAAATGTTTTACAAGACACTCTGACTGGCAGCACGCACTATTACAAAATGGCTACTGAACATGTAAACTCTGGAACAGCTAAGGAATTGCTACACAATTATGAACAAAAAAAAACAACAACTCTGTTGGCTCAGAATATTGACAATAATAACAGCATTAAAGATAAATAGTTTTACAGTAACATAACGGGCATAATCTCCACTGATATAATGCTTTAGATTACTGAGGATGCGTAATAATATGGCTAACGGTTGTACAGTCAGGTCTGGAAGGAGACATATGAACAAACAGTAGTGTATGCTTTGCTATACATGTGCTTGAACAACATACACCTGTGTCAGAGGATGCAAAGGTGGCATAGGAGATTCTGAGGTAAACCCATAAAAGGCTGTGAATGAAAGAGTAAAAAGGATACAGCATATATAACAAAATGTTCGTTATATATCGGCTCTCCCAAACATCCAACCAACACTCACATCCACAGTGACCCCTGCATGTAAAAGTAGAAATGTCATAATATAACTATTACCTATTATTGTTGACTATGGTTCTCTCACCTACGCACCTCTCTGGATACAATCAGAGGCAAAGGGCATGAATAAGGCAGGTTATAAACCATAACAAAAACATATACAGCTCCAGACAAACATATTTTCAACAGTATGGGTCAACACATATTTTTTCAAGATGCAATAAGTTAAAAACATGTATAAACAATAGAAATTACTTGGCTTCTTTTAAAACCCATTCATTTCTGACAGAAAAAAAAGCTTATAGAAATTATATAAAGTCTCAACCCACCAAACGTGCAACAATAAAGAAATCCCTTCTCCTTAAATGTCAAATCAAAAAGGTAACCAGATGAAAACCTATGTATACACACTAGTATGTACAAGAATTGAAATAAAAGAGTGATATTATATATTTACATACACACATCAGTCCCTGATCGATTAAGGCCAAAGTGCTGACGATACACGCAACACCCACATCACATGTAGGCTGCTGTTGCACTTAAGTGTTCCTCAGTTTGCAGAACGCAAAAGAAGCGGTTATACGGTAATACTCAAGGCCTTTGCTCTAGCATCATTTATCTTTCAAACATATAAAACTAAGCAAACTTTAGCATTAAGAAATAAGCCCAAACCTCATCTTTTTCATCAGTTTGTGGTTTCCTTTTTTTTTTCTTTTACAAAAGTGAGATATTTTATATACATAGAGTAGCAGTAGAGTTTATATGATTGAGTCCCGGTTTCCTTCTGGGACTTCCTGTAACGCCCTCTCATCCTGAGAGAGTATTTATAGGGAGTCTGGGTGATTCTCTGCTGAGAAGCCCGCTGTTAAAAACAGATGAATGCCAGGAACCGGTGCACTGGAGTGGGCAGTGCTGGTCTGCTCTTGTACAAGTGGAACCACAGTGCCAGTGATGGGCAAGTCAGAGCATGCCGAAGCCCTCGCTGCCCTCACTGATGGCCAGCTTCAACATCTTGTGCAGCTCCTCATAGGAGTCGTAGGTAGGGAGGCACAGCTGGTTAAAACTACACAGAAAAGAGGACCAGAGAGAGTCAGCTAACGTTTAGATCCTGATAAAACAATTATACAAAATGCTTCATGTGATCGAAACGTTTGCGGATCTAAAGATTAAAAGTGTAGTATTTTTCTTACTGTTAAATCCAATGAAAAGACCAAAACCAACAGTTACAGTTGCAAGTATTTTCTAGCCTGATATATCTCATTCCTCTGTGCCAGCGAGCCCCATTGTTTTCCAAGTACTATTAAAAACACATCAGTACGCTGGGTGACATGTTTTGCCATCAACATAAACACAGCAAATACAGTTTATTTTTAGTTAATCCCACATACACCATCCTGCTGCTGTAAATACTCATGAGAGCAGCACAAATGTATTAATCCGCCAATGAAAATAGTCCCCAAGAAATGCACTATTAACATACATTAACTCCTTTTCGAGTAACGTTTACTAAATACTACACTGGCCCAGCAGTTTTAGGAAATGACTTTTGTCTGAGTCTTTTTTAACAAGAGAGAAGAAGAGTCTACAGCCATGCTAGCAGCTCTGTGAAGTTGCACTTAAGCACAGTGATGCTTTGAGCTAAATTTATGCCCGATTATGGTGCTAGAGAAAAGTCAGGGGTTCACCAAAGTCATTAGGATACATCCTCTGGGAAAGATATTCCACCGAGAAAAAAAAGGAAAACTTTGGCCTGCTGGTGGGGCTAGATGAAAAGTCAGTGATCACCAAAATCTGTAGGATTCATCCTCTGGGGACCATGAATGTCTGTACAAAATTTCATGGCAATTCATCAAATCGAGCAAAGCGGTGGACCGACCGACCGACCGACAGACTGACATAGTCTCAAGTCTCATCCTTTAAGTATATCTGCCTGTGTTTTCCTACTCACCACGTGTGTGCAGTGGGCAAGGTGCTGTGTGTGGGGGCGGCGATGATCTGGAAGGAGGGGCAAAGGGTGTTGAATCCCCCAGGGGGAAGCTGAGAGGAGCCGGTGGTGAACTGCAGCAGACGAGCCAACTCCTCCTGGGTGAAGCTGGACACCACGGCCCAGAACCACTTCATCACCTGTGGCAACAGAAAATCAACATTTTCATCAGTGGCCTGCTGTTGGAAGAAAACGGAGACAGAGAATTTCCATGACATACTTTCTCTCTGAAGTGCCACGATCCTCCGACAATCACAGCGTGGGCCTTGAAGTCCTGCACGTTTATGTCACCGGTGCCACACATCAACAGCTGAAGAGATTGAAAAGGAAAAAATGATAATTACCCAGTGGTGTTTTGAACATCAACAAGATTTTATTATAAACATCACACATACCTCCAACTCATTCTCATCAAATATGGCTAGCAGGTTTTCTGGAACCAGTTCGTTCAAACCTGCAATTGATCAGGAAATTACACTAATTACGTGCACATTGCCGGAGATCTCAAATGAGAGGATTTGGCAAAAAATGTCTGACTGCAGCTGTGCTAGTTTCCTCACCTTTCAGGAAGTGTTCCACCTCATCTCTCACCTGGCTGGCCAGTCTGTACTGGGCCAGCAGGTTGAGATAATGCATCTTGTTTTCATTGTTAACAGCGATCTGAGCTCCCCCTGATATCAGCTCCACCACCTGCAAGAGAACATGTGGCCGGATATAAATGTCGGACAAAATACATAAAACAGGAAAACAGCACAAGACTCGAAACAGCTTAAAATTCTATTACTGTGTGGGTCTCAAAGAAATGGCTAAACGTGTGTGTTTAGCTGTCAGCATTAGTATAATCGTTTGGGCAATTCATCTAAAAGTAAGAAATATCTGTTTGGAGCAATACATATCTAATTAAAAAGTAGTTTGAACTCTGTTTCAACACAGGGAGTTACACAGCCAGTTATTGTGTGGTATTTTATAACTGAGCAACAAAGTTTAAAAAGGGCCACGGATGCCAAACTTGTCCACCTTTATGTAAACTCACCATTCCCCATCCTTAAGAAAAACGAGATGCTTGCCAAACAACCAATATGGTTTCCTTTGTTTGGTTTATTGCTCCTATCTCCTGTGAAATTACATCAGGGATAACAGGGGATGTTCCTTTCCAAAGTGTTGCCTCACCTTCTCCAGCTGTCCTGACTTGCTATACTTCTCCTCTGCAAACACCAGGTCCATTTCACTCACGTCATTGTTTAGGATGAAGCAGACTTTAGTTTTGTAGAACTCCTGGTCATCTGTCTCAAAGTACTGCGCGTGCAAAATAAAACGAAAACACAGGAAAATGACGTTTTAAAATAAACTCGGCACTTCATCTTCTCAGTGGAAGGATGAAAAGATGATTGGGTCGGCTTTAGTTCTCGGCTTTGAAATCTTAGGAAGTTGGATAAACAGCAAAACACGCTGGCTAGTTCTCCATGAAATAAATATTGCCAAGAAACAAATCAGATTTCTTGGCTTTGTGATTAATGTCAAAGTGATGAGACAGACCAGCTGACACCAGGAGGTAAACAATCGAAACATGGCCTGTACGGTGTTCCATACCTTGTAGTTCATCCTGAGGCCAATGATCTGGGCCAAAAAGGAACGTGTAAAGCGAGCTCGGACCAGCTGTTTGTAGGCCCCACCCAGAGCAGACTCATACAGGCACTTGCCTACAATGCGCCCCGCAAACTCATACATCTTTAGTCGCAGGTGGGGTGGCCGTTCAGCATTAGGGTGCACCTGGAAAATGAAGATGAGTGCTCTTTTAGTTTTTTAACTGCATGTAGTTTAAGAGGACACGAGGTATCCGTTAGTGGTTTTGGATGTGGAAGTGGATAAAAAGACTAACTTACGAGGCCCTGGTTGTTGTCGCTGAAACGGGTGAACAGCTGGTTGGAGGTGTCAAAGAGGGTCTTACAAATCAGCTCAAACCACTCCCTGCGAGGCCCTCCCCAGTCCAGAGCTGCAGAGCAATGTCAAAGGTTTTAGCAGTGTGCTCACCTTAATGAATTACTGTGTCTTGAATCCTTGTATCTTGAATCTTTTCAGTTATATTCAAATGTTTTGTTTACCTTCCTCATCCTGAAACACGACCTCAAAGTTCTTACTCCAGTCTGACACCGAGAAGTTCCTTGTAGCCTTCAGGGACTGAGCAACAGCAAGGGGGACAGACGAGCGAGAGAGTCAAAGTTATCACTGGGCCACATGACTGCTATGATTACAGGTCTATTTTCATAGTGCACAGCTTTACAAAACAGTAAAGCAGCACTCACGGAATCTAGAATGGCGTGTCGAGTGATTTTTAGGCAGGTCTTGGTGCGAGGTCTCTTGGAGTGGATGTGCCTGAGTTCACGTTGAAAGAAGTTCACCTTGTCCTGGAACGTTTCAGAGCCACCTGTGGACAATACCATCAAATTACTGCTGCTCCCCACAAAAGACAGTATTTACTGAGAGCAGCTCAGGGCAAAAACAAACACATTAGACTGAAACAAACCAATGTTCTTGTGCAGGAAGCGAATGAAGGTGGCAGCCATGATGTTCCTGTCTTTGCAGCTGAGCTCCACAGGAGGCTGTATCCCATCATCCACCACTAGAGTTAGGTATTTGTGAACCGGGTCAGGACCATAATAGGTAAACTGAAAAGACAGCAGAAGATTACGGTGAGCTTGACAACCCAAATGAAGGTGGCTCGTTCTCCAGGGTTTTCTGACATCAGTTCCGCTTACCTTCGTTCCTGGACATACTCGAAAGGTGAAAAGGCGCCACGGAATAATTTTCAGGTAGAACTCCTTCACGGATAGTTGCTGTTTGACATAAAAGTCCAAGTCATCTTACATTAACGCATGTTGAGTTCTACCCTCTCCTCTCAAATAAAAGATCTCTTACTTTTATATTCACAAGAAGAACAATCATACTAATTAAACCTAACCATTATGTGCTGGCCGCTTACCTTTGGCGATATGTAACAGTAGACCTTTTTTGGTTTCTTGACCTTCTCAGATTGTCCCTCCACAGGAGAGTCATGCTCGTCCTCCTCTTCTCCCATGGAGGGCCTCCTCTGGGGAGCCATCAAAGAGGAGGCTGGTAACTGCCATGAGGAACTGCTGTAGTTCCCATTGCTGTAAAGGTATGCCTCAAAGTAGATACTTATGCCTGGAGTGGACACATTCTTCTCCACACAGGCCTTCTCATTCTCTGCAACATGCAATGACAATATGAGTATTAGGCTTTGAAAACATGGGCTAGCAAAAATAAATCTCTTCAATGCATTCAAATGTTTCTGGGCCCAATTTCTTCTATAGTAGTGTATTTTTCTTCTGTATGTAAAGGCTGCTCACCACTGAGAACAACAATGTCAAATTCCCCGTTGCTTAGCGGCTGGTCCTTGTAGGAGATGCGGGCCCTGAAACAGCCTGTTTTCCTCAGGGTCAGTCTGAGCAGAACCTGGCACTGCTGCTTGTTGAGTGAAACTGACTTGCTGTAGTACTCCTCCAGACCGTCATCATCCACTGTGCCCAGCTGGAAGAACAGGACAACTAATATGAATCCCAGCTCAGAAGTTTGGAAATTACTGTTAAGAACCTGTTCTGCTGTGCTGTAAAAGCCAGCGATTGCGCAATTGGGAACAGAAGGGTGAAAACAAGTGCTGGCTTTCAATTTTACTGTCATAATAGAGAAATAAATCTTCAAATTGCAGCATAATGGATAATAGAAAAGGAGTTTGTTGTCTTACAGAGTGCACGTGGACGCTGTAGTTGGCTTCATCTGTGAGAGATGTGGAGTTACTGGTGGGGTTTCCATACTCGTCTCTGGGCTCAATCTGCAAAGTGTGCTGCTGGCCATTTGTTAGCACCAGGGTGGAGAAATGGTAGGCTATCTTGGTTTTGGATGGGACAACTGTACCTGAAGTGACCAAAAGAACAGACAATGTCAAATCAATAATTACACGCAGCAAAGAACGGGTTGGATCTAAAACACAAAGAGGAGTATTACCTGGCTGGAATATCTTGTAATAAGGGCTGTAGGCCACATTGAGGCCACCCAGCTTGACAGCAACCTCATAGCGCCCGGCCTTGCGCACTGTGAAGGTTACTTTGACTACATTGGACTCTGGTTCTTGCAGAACCTCCTGTGTAACAGGGATGTCCAGAGCCAATTCAATGTGAGTGATGTTGACCCTCAGTCCCACAGGCCGATGGGCCGGGAAAGGCTGCCCATTCTTATAGAACAGCTGAGACAGAAGCACAAAAGAAGTATAATTTAATACAGAGAACACACAAGTCAATTTGACATCTCTAGAACAGAGTTTTGTAACCACATATTCTTTACACTGCTGCATGCATAAGCCACTTGTAAGAAAGTAAATTAGACTAGAAACAACAGGTACAGTACATCTTTAGCTTCGACACATTAGTTAATTATCACCTGGACTCTGAAGCTCATAGTCTGCCCCACTTCCTGCGGCTCCTTCCAGTCCCAAGACACCTTGCAGGAACGTGGGTCCAGGTAGTTGCCCCGGACATAGTCGTAGATGCTGCGGTCACCGCGCCGCCCTGGATCCTCATTCTGCAGGAAGCTGACTACTCTCGCTGCAAGCTCACAGAGGAACTTGATGGTAAAGACAAACGCTATGATGGAAACAGTAATTCCACCTGCAGCAAGAAGGGAAGAAGCACAGGAGACAAGTTCTTGGAACATGTGTTTGCAATAAACGCAAGGTATTTATTTGGTTTTGAAATAAGTTGATTTACTACTAAAACAGAGCAAAGATTTAACTTTGACAAAGGTTCCTGGGACCAAAATTTTACAGTGAATCCTATACAAATACTATAAAGTGATTTGTAAAACCAGTAGTACCACATCATGGTTAAAGTATATGCTTGGAAGAAGAGTCACATAGTAGCACTTCCAGGGTGAGCCAAATCAGCCCACACCTCAATCCAAATAGCTAACACAGGACTCACCAATCACGTAAAACATGAGGTCCCTTATCAAGAAGCACAGCGCCACAGTACAGCCGAATATGAGCGCTCCCGCTGAAAAGACAAGTGGACATTGTACCAGTGAATCAATAAAATGAGGACAATACATACTACTTTGTGCTCTGAGTCTGCAGGTTACATTTTGATGGTTTTTAAGGTGCTTTATGATAACATAACCCCAGGCTGGACATCAGCGCCACTATATTCTACATGATGTCCCATTATGGTTGTGTAATGCTATAATGTAACAACATTTATTCGTTTTATATTATCCTACATTTATCCTCAATAGGACTTAACACTGTGTTTTTGTGAGAGAGAAAAAGACAGTTGGGCTGTACACAGAGATGAAGCAACACTGACTTCTCCATTACATCACTTGAGCTACGTTCAAATGATCTGTGACTCTTGCAGTAACACCATTTGCGAAAACACTTAGGAACAGTGCAGTCCATGTTATGTTTACGTTATATCTAAATGTCTCTTGATACTCTGCAGCCGTGGACAGAAACACAAACTAAAACCATTCTAAGGCAGAAAATGATCAAAATCTCACCAATTGACCACTTCTCATTCAGACGCCTCCCAGCAAGGCTGTGCACCAGCCGGATCTCGTAGTCCTGGTCACGACTCCCCCTTGACTTCTGAAGGATCTTGATACCTGTAGACAACTTTATGTAGTCTTCGTAGTAGTAGCCCCAGGCAGCTAGGGACAGCTGCAGTTGACTGTCAAACTGAGACAGATCGTCCAGATTCATACAACCCAAGGTCTTCAGTCTGCAGCGGAAAACAAGTGAAAGTATGAAGTAGATAGTTGACAGGAATAGTAGCAATGCTTAATTACTTTAAAAGTCCAGCTTTTAGAAATACAACGCTACCATGACTTCAGATTAAAGTAGTAAAGCTGTGTTACATAGAAAGGTCTAGATAAGCACAGCAGAGAAAAATGATTAGCAGATGAAACCAAAACATAATCTCCTATTGTAACATTGTGTCTTCCTGTTAACACTAGGAACACACTTGTGCAAATTTGCTGCAATGGTCCTTTCATAGCGTGATTATTACGAATAAAATCATAGTACCACACAATACTATCTCAATAATTACTGAAATAAGATTAAATGTTCTAGCAGTATTAACACATACTTTTTTAAAAACACATTTTCAATCCAAATGCAAAAATCGTAACTTTGTACAAAAAATATATATGACTTTTTCCAATTGTCAATTTTCTCTGGCAACATGACATTTTTTAACAAAGGTAAAAT
This sequence comes from Maccullochella peelii, assembly GCA_002120245.1. Lineage (NCBI taxonomy): Eukaryota > Metazoa > Chordata > Actinopteri > Centrarchiformes > Percichthyidae > Maccullochella > Maccullochella peelii. The sequence continues at coordinate 109,406 of LKNJ01000962.1, forward strand.
AAGCTGACATTGCTTCCTTTATCTAATGCCATGCAAAATGTACTCTCATGCTGCTGTGTCCAGTTCACAGTGTGTGGCGTGATTATCTGCCTTGTGTTTGTCAATTACTGTGATAATTAAAAAAAACTATTAAAGTTACTAATTAAAGTACACAATTGTATCTTCTTTTTTTTTTTTTTTTTTTTTAAATCACCCCACTCCTAACTATACTATTTGTCTGAGAAGTAATGAGAGGCTTATGTGAGTCTGCAACTTCAACTTCTCCATTTATATAATATGCCAATATTTGTAGCCAACAAATAAGTGCAAAGATAATCTTCTGTTACTACAGTGACTGTAGCAAAGCTCAGCCATAATTATGTGACTAATAATGGTTTAAAGTCCAGTCAATCAAAACAGCAATAGAGGCTGCCATAGTGTGATAGCCATGACCTTCAGAAATGTGACACTGTGTCCCATTAGAAATGTTGGACAGTTTTCCTTAAAAACATGATAACTCTGACATGACTACGTGTTTGAAAACACAGCTGACCTTTAGAAACACTACAACTGACTTTCTTTAAACTGAAGCAGGGCAAACAGGCAACATTTTGATAAAACAACAACTACTTATCACAGCCGGTTATGATTGCTTCAACAGAGAGCACCCAACACACATACACAAACATCTGCATTGCTGCAGGGTCTCACACTAACAGTCTCTAAAGAATACTTTTTACTGCAATGACCCTCTGAAACACTGCAGCCTCCAGAGCTCAGTGCCAGCAAACTCAGCTAGCCATGAATGGAGAGGGTGCCCTCAAGTGGACATAAATGAATATAGCCTGTGTTAACCAGCATAAAACATGACCATAACCACATAGTCAATTCACGACAACTATGGCAGGAAAACCCTACATTTATGACATGGCAACAATTAATTGTTTCAAAAAATGGGAAGCTTCTCAGGTATGTTCACCAGATTGGTGAAAATGTTAGAGTTAAGACCTTTCATTGCTTACGTATGATAATAGTGCTCCAGGTTCTGGGAGCAAAGCCACTCCTGGAAGGCAAAGTCTCGGAGGAGCTGGATGTGGGCCTCTGCAATTTCCCTCCAGCGCTGCTGTTCCTTCACCACCTCTTCCAGACGACTCAGTACACTCAGACTCAGTTCCTCCAGTGTCTGTACATCTGGATGACACATGAATCACATACTGGCCAGCAAATCAGCATTAGTAATGTCCCAGCACAGGCTTAAATGGTCATTAAAGTCAATTATAATGAGTATTTAAGCCTGCGCTGATTGTCCGTACATGCCACATGCATCTCATAAGCCTGAATATTCAGTGTTCAAAACCAAAAAATGACCAGGGTCAAAGCAATATGAGCAACACAATCTCCTTGCATTAAACATAGTTAAAGTCCAGTTAAACATGGTACTTATCCCTGGTGTTTCTGCTAAAGCTCTGCAAGATGCTGGAGAAGCTCATGGTTAGAAAAAACATCCTAACCAGAAAGTTTCGAGCAATAATAATCTGTCTTGCAGAAGTGTTCTTGTGCAGGTCACTGAAGCTACACCTGCTTACTTCACCCTGAATTAGACCATCAAGCAAACTTCTAAGCAGTAATGGTCATCTAAATCTCATATGAAGATGACTGTAACCCACTGACCTTCAAATAAGTGCCTGTATTGCGAGAGGCTATGTCCTTGGAGCCATTCCTCAATCTGACTTTCTTTTCCTTTCTTCCAGCGCACTTCCCAGAAGAAGATCCACAACACTGAGCAGAAGAGGAAGGTCAAGAAGAAGCGGCGGTCCATCAGACCATCTTTCAGCCTTCACTCAGACCCCTCCGTGCTCAGAGGAAAACTGCCGCTCACCAGGGGGGTAGTCAAGCCTCCTACAATGGAAGACAAAACTGCTTAGCTCAAAACAGCTAGACCAAAATATGGAACAAAAAGTGTTCAACAAATGGATTCCAATGAGGAACATTGGCGAAACAGACTGGAAATGATTAAGCCTTGGACCTTCAAAATGAACTGCTCTGTGAAGAAAGCATGAATATTTAAGCGTCACCTTGGAGGAATGTTGACTGATTGGAGAATAACATTACATGTAATCCACAGCACTGAAATATGCATGGACAACTTGGCTAAAGAATAGTCATAAAAACTCTCGCCTGCCTCTGTTTAGCCAGGATAAGCTAACGGAAGTCAAAGAAACCAGGTCAATTACAGTCTAATTACACTGTAAATCCCACCCAACAACAACAGTCCAGATGATGGTGGCGGTACTGATAATGATAAAGCTGTCTAGACGTGCTAGCTCAGGTGTCAAAACGTTTCCAAATGTCATCCGCTGCCACTGTTATAAACAACCAGATAGCTTACTAAATAACCTTTTGAAACAGTCAGCTTTGGTTAAGTTTACCAGACAGTTGCTTCAGTTGCGTTAAAAAGCCAGAAACCGCCAGGAGCAGGATATAAACTGCCTAACTGCAAGATCATAAATTCTCGCTGGTCTATTGACACCAGGAGCGCAAGGTAAAGCTGGAGGCTAATGTTAACAACTAGCGTCGTACTGACAAACTGCTACTGTAGCATCAATTGAATAGCGAACGACAGCACAAGGCTAACAGCTAGCCAAGTTAGCCAACAATGTCAGCGTAATTTCAGAAAGCTCGTCGCCCACCCATGGCGGTTATCAAGATGCGCATCACTACACGTTCATACGACGCCGCTTGCAAAAGCATAGCTACATAAAGCAAAACTGCAAATGCAAAATTGTCTTTATTCTATGCTATTAAACACTGCATCTACCTTCGTCTGCTGGGCATTAGCTTAGCAACCGGAAAATGCGCAGAAAAGTTGTCGATTTTTGACTACGTCACTAGTAACCGCAACGATACACGAGGGGAAGGGGAGCAAGTTATACTCAGCTAATGAGACCTGTTGTCTCAAATTTAAAGCATGGTATGTATAACTGTGTTACACCACTGTTGTCTTGATAATCATTATCCGTTAAAGTATGCTATTTTGTATATCATTAATTGGGCGTGAAGCTTTTTTGGCAGGCAAACAAATGAGCTAACTGAGCTAGCCTAGCGCCTAACGTTAAGTAAGCTATAACTACACGTACAGCAGTTCCTGGAAGGCATCAAGGATTTAGTTTCGTTGAAAGGCATATTCGTCTTACTTACATGTATCAACCTAAAGATCTTGGTCACAACATTTATCAATCGGCAGTTGTCTCCCATGAATGTAGCCTGAGTTCGGTTTTCAGTGTTTAGCTAATGAACTCGGTGTTTGTTTTGTAAATAGTATAGCTATATAAGTCAACTCCCTATTTAAAGAACAGCTTCAGTAATGACAGTAAAGTTCAGTTTTGTTTTTCTGTGATTAAACGTTATGCTGTGAGGGGCAGTAGTTGATTGTTTGATTTGTTTAATCAGTAGAGAGCTTGTGCTGTGAGGTGGTCTCAAACCCTCCACTAACACAGCTTTAACAATGTTTACTTCTGCTATGAAACAATAGATACTGTTGGTTGGACCAATTTCTTTGTGTTTTAACTTGTTCAATCTAGGGGAAGCAGAAAACCAAAAAGTTTGCTGCCATGAAGAGAATGATTAATCTAAAAGATCCAAGAATGTAAGTATTAATAATGCTTTCTGTTTTCTAGCCAATGTCACCCTTGGTTTAACCATCTTATTCGTTAGCTCTGCCCATCATATTAATCCAGTTAATTCTCTCACACAAATTCAACAAAACAAAGTATTTAATAGTTATGTGGGGATCTTTAAAGATCTGTGCAAGCACTACAACTGTTTGTTTTGTTTTGTAGAAAAGGGAAAGACCGTGCTAAAGCAAAAGAGAAAAAGAAGAAAGATCCTTCAGAGCTTAAGGAGAGAGAAGTGTAAGTTGGCCACACAAATGCTTGAATTGGATGCTAACTTGTGGTGGATGGCTCCTTAACTTGATTTCTTTTAACTTTTTGTGCAGGTCAAAGCACCCATCATGCCTGTTCTTCCAGTACAATACTCAGCTTGGTCCACCATACCACATTCTAGTCGACACCAATTTCATCAACTTCTCCATCAAGGCCAAACTGGACATTGTTCAGTCTATGATGGATTGCCTGTATGCAAAATGTAAGTACTAAGTTTTAATACGGATAATAACCTTTTTTCAGTCTAATAATTATATATAACGATTCAGAATGTTATGATTTAATGATAACATAAAAATGTTCATATTTTCTTTTCTGCAAATTTCATCCAATCCAGGTATCCCACATATCACAGACTGTGTGATGGCTGAGATTGAAAAGCTTGGGATGAAGTACAGAGTCGCACTCAGGTACAAGCTGCTGAATATAAAATGGCACTGCGGGCATGGAACTAATCTGTTTCTTTATGTTATTTTTATAATAACATTTTTTTCTTGTTTTGTTTTTGCAGGATAGCCAAGGATCCGAGGTTTGAGCGCCTGCCATGCGCACACAAGGGAACATATGCTGATGACTGCTTAGTCCAAAGGGTAACACAGGTAATATGCTTTAATGTACAGTTATAGCTATACATACATCCAATAGTATTGTAAAAATGAATTGGTACAGTACATAGAGTAAAAAGACTAAAATAGTAGCCATAACAGTTACTTAGAATGTTGTATTAGCAACACAGTAGCCTCAGACAGCTAAATGTCTAGCTTGGTTAGCAGTAAACTGATCGCAAGAAAACTAAAACAACAAATCGTACATCAACAATTACAAAACAACTGTAATCAGTTGTAATGTAGAGAGTACTTGTGTGTATATACTGCACCAACAAGGGCATTTGGATAGTAGATAAAAGATGCTTGTCAATATTTGCTCAGTCACAGGTTTGACAAAGGACTGTATGTAACAATCAGTCAGTTAAACTTGTGTAAAACTGTGCCAGATGTCTTTGCTTCTCACAACAGAACCCCCAGCTGAAATGAACTGCTGGTGGCACAATAAAATATCATCATAGTGGGTTTATGTACAGTGCATCCGGAAAGTATTCACAGCGCTTCACGT